>MU714707.1:49450-82884 GCA_026770625.1 Nicotiana glauca
TCATGGGGCAACTTCATACCCTTGCTTGCTTGAAATGTAACCTCTCCATCATTCACCCTAAATTTAATCTTGTTCCGCTCCGAATCCATGAGTGCTCTTCCCGTGGCTAGTAATGGTCTCCCCAAAATGATAGGGATTTCTTTATCAACCGCACAATCAAGAATTACGAAGTCGGTGGGCAAATGGAATTTCCCAACTTTTACAAGCACATCATCCACAATTCCTACCGGTCGCTTAATGGAGCGATCGGCCATTTGTAACCTCATGCTTGTTGGACTTGGCATGCCTAATCCCGCTTGTTTATAGATGGCAAGTGGCATCAAGTTGATGCTAGCCCCATTGTCACAAAGGGCTCTTGAAAAATAATAACGTGCCCCGATAGTGCATGGAATGGTAAAAGCTCCCGAATCTTCCTTCTTTTGGACCGGAGTTGTGGCAATAATAGAACTAACCCGGTGAGTCATGTTTACCACCTTATTCTTTGCGGTTTTCTTATTGGTGATCAAATCTTTCAAATATTTAGCAAACCCCGGCATCTCTTGAAATGCTTCCACAAACGGAATGTTCACTGTTAGTTGCTTAAGGATGTCGTAGAACTTTTCAAGTTTTCTATCATCAATATTGCGTGCAAGCCTTTGAGGAAATGGAGGAGGAGGTCTAGGAATAGTTGTAAGAGCTTTTGATGCCTCTTTCCCTTCTTCCTTCGCCTCGTCCCGTTGTTCTTTTTGCACTACCGCTTTTTCCAGAATCTTCTCAACCTCAACAACAATTTGCTCTCTATCCTCTACCTTTTTTTTCAAGCTTTTCTTCTTCAACCATTTGTTCACCCTTTCGTTTAGCACCTTCCCACTCCTAGTAGTGATCGCCATGATGTGAGAAGTTTGACCACTCCCATTAACTCTTGGATTTGCAACCGTGTCACTAGGGAGTATACCTTTTTTCTTTGGATTTTGCTCTTTGGAGAGGTCTCTCATTTGCATCTCTAATTTTTGAATGGTGGCGGTATGATACCCTACAACCTCGGTCAAGTTCCTCATGGAAGTGTCGGATTTTTCTTTATTTTGCAACACCAGCTCGAGCATAGACTCCAACTTAGATTCACTAGAAGACCCTTGGTTCGAATATTGACCCTTTGGAGGAACATAAGGGTTTGAACTCCGGTTGGCAAAATTGTTGGTGTTGTTCCAATTTCCTTGGTTTGGGCCGCCTTGGTCATGTCTCCATTGTTGGTTGCCTTGCCCTTGTGGGTTTGGCCTCCATTGACCTTGTTGTCCTTGACCTTGATATTGTTGTCTTTGATACCCTCATGAGGGTTGTTGATATAGTTGGCTTCTTGAAACTCTTCGTTGGAGAAGGGTTGCACATCCTCGACTATATTCACTTTCTTCGTTTGATTATCAGTGAACATTTTTGTCAACACATTCACATTCGTAGCCAATCCTGCAATTATTTGGTCCCTCTCTTGATTTTCCTTGATCAAATTGGTCAAGGAAGGAGACCCATATGCCACTCCACCTGAGGTGTCCTCGGAATGCCACGCTTGATTGTGCTTTGCCATTTTGTCAAGAATTTGTGTCACCCTTGCGAACGTTTTGTCTATGAATGATCCATCAGCTGCATTCTTCGCTATAGCTTGGTTCATAGGATCCAAACCCATGTAGAATTATTCCAATAGCATAGAGTTCGGAAAACCATGGTTTGGAGACCTCACCAAATATAATTTGAAACGGTCCCATGCCTCATGCAACTGCTCCCCCGGTATTTGCTTGAAGAAGAAGATTTTATCCCGCAACTCAGACTGTTTACTTTGCGGAAACAACTTGGATAGAAATGCCCGGACAAGTTCGGGCCAAGAATGAATAGAGTTAGGTGGTAGATTCTGGAGCCATTTCCTTGCATCCGCAGCAAGAGAGTACTTAAAGCATATCAATCTCAGGGCATATTTAGAGACATTATTCTGCTTGTGCATCGCATACACTCCCAAAAAGTTCCTAAGATGCTGTGTTGGATCATCATCGGTGGAATTTCTAAAGAACCCCTCTGCTTTGAGCATAAGGATCAACCCATGTTCCACTTTGAATGTCGCAGCACCAACCTCAGGAGGTACAATAGGGTTGGTATCATCAATGTACTCTTCGATGTCTGCAAAGGGATTGTCTCCCAAATCTACCTCAACGTCATCGCCAGATTCAGACATGTTTTCCTATCAACACCAAGCAAAACAAGCAAAGTGTGATAGAATAGAATTAGATACACAGTAAAGCGCACACTAATAAGTAATTTCAAAACCGTATTCCCCGGCAACGGCGCCAAAATTTGATACGCTCAAATTACACTTTAATAATTCGTGTAAGGCGGTCGATGTCAAATATAATAACCCAACAAGGTTGGGGTCGAATCCCATAGGGAATAGGTGTGAAAAGGTTACTTAACTTAGTGTGTTGCCCGACTGAGATCGTAATTCTACTCGTTTAATAGTAACAGGTGTGTAGAGTGATGGTATCGAGAGTATGGAAGACAGTTGATTTGGAATGATAACTATTTGAATTTTTGATATGATAATTAATGAGATTGATTAAACCAAGGTTGTGTCCCCTTTAATGAAGTGTAATGCTATCGGTGTTAATATGATATATTTCTAATGGTCGGTTCTTGATATGCAATTGATGTCTAAGCAACTACCCAATATTTCCCAATAGTTGAGTAGTATTTCCTCTTCTAAATTTTCCCAAATGTAAAAGAGTTGCAATTCATAACCATCAATGTATGCCAAATAAAACCCACTTATCCCTAAGCGATTTTATTAAACAAGGTGTAAGGCCTTGAGTCTTTGCTATTTACTTCTACCAAGTTCTAACCCACTTTCCCAAGTAAAGCAAGAATTTAATGGCTTGTGTTAATGTTTGCAACCACCAACAATAAATGAAGAACAAGAAGTAAATAGATATCAACCAACCATTATACATATATTCAATGTCAAACACCCATTAACATAACACCCATTTAGGGTCCACAACCTTAGTATTTAGAGTTAGCTACACATACTAAAATACAAAAGACAAAGAGTATTTAATGTCATAAATGCTTACAAAGGAGAGAATCTTCCACCCAAAAGCTTCCAAAAAGATAGAATATTTGTGTCTTGGAATGTAGTGTAAAAAGTAGACAAGATGAGCCCACAAAAGTCTCTCAAAACTCTTTATAGGGGGACCAATTTCGGGACAGAAATGGACAATTTTACCCTTCTAGGTCACTTCTGCGACCGCAGATCTGTTGCAGAACAGGTCTGCGGTCCACATTCTGAGCAGCTCCTCCGCCGATCCAAAACCCTAGGGGTCAGTTCTTCATCGCATTTCCATTCTGCGGTCCGCAGTGGAGTTATGCGACCGCAGATTTGCATCGCATCCTGACCCTGAGTTTTCTTCGTGTTCATTTTGCGGCACATCTGCGGTTCGCAGATTGCGCCGCATTCTTGACGTGAATTTCAGCTCCAGACTCTGTAAAACTCTGCGATTTGAGCTCAATTATGCGGTCCGCATGTGTGATCTGCTATCGCAGAATGGTCCGCAGAGTTGCACTTGCGCACTATTTTGCTCTTTTCTTCTCTTTTTTTGTTCACATTTTCATATCCTTCATCTTCCCTTCCTCTTGCGTTGTAAGAGTAACAAATCTACATAAGTATTAGTTATAATTGCATTAAAACAAGCTAGAACCTGAGCAATTAGTATTGAAATGTGCCGAAATTCTCCGGCACATCAGTACCAATATGTTAAATGCCCTAATCACTAACAAGTTGTTGTTGATGTTGAGTCCAGGCAGGTGGTTAGTTGATTGGCATTCTGGCAACCCATTCCTACAATACCCGGTCTAAGAACAAGTGAAACATGGTCATTCAGGAAATTGAGGCCAGCATCGTTGACCCGTCGAGAGAGGAGGAAGACATGGATGTTAACGCAATGAAAGAGGAGATGTATAAGTTGAAGAAATGAATGGCTGAAATGTATCAGGCCTGGTCAAAGGGACATCCACCACCGGCTTACCCTACCAACCCTGCTTACGCCCCGTCGTTGGCTCAGGCTCAGGATCCCCCTATTGTAAACTCATCTCCAGCTTTTCCTCCTTATCAACAGTGTTGTGGAACCACCTCTCAAACACCACCTCCCCCACCACCCAAATAAATCCCATACCCCCGATCCACTAGTTGCTTCTGTGTTTGTGGCGCCCTCACCCACCGCATTACACCGATCCTCCAGTGAACCACTATTTCAAACTCATGAGAAGCATTACTACACTCCAAATCCCACCCTTAAAGCTCCTGAACCATATTCCTACACCCCTCACTTTGAGCTCCCGGCGGAAACTGAAAAACCACTTAAGACCCTGGAGCAGGAAGAGATGTTTCGAAAAGTGAAATGTCTTGAGCAATCCTTCAGGAACATGTAGGGACTGGGTGGCCAAGTCAGTGTGGCTTATAAGGATTTATGCATGTTCCTAGATGTCCAGCTACCAACAGGGTTCAAGATTCCTAAGTTCGATCTGTCTGATGGACATGGTGATCCGGTAGCACATTTGAGAGGGTTTTGCAGTAAGATGAGGGGAGAGGTGGAAAAGTTGAGTTACTAATGGCATACTTCAGCTAGAGTTTAAGTGGGTATGCATTGGAATGGTATACACGACAGGACCATGGAAATGGTACACTTGGGATGACCTGGCACAAGCGTTCTCTTGCCACCTCCAGTACAATCTTGAAATCATTTCAGACCGTCTGTCACTAATAATGCTCAAGAAAATGCCCGGGAAAGTTTTAGAGAATACGAGTTCCACTGGAGAGAGCAGGATACAAGGGTCGATCTGCAATGAAAGAGAGTGAGATGGTTGATTACTTTTTACAGGCTTTGGAGCCGACTTATTTTGGTCACTTGGTAACAGTGATTGGCAAGTCTTTTAATAAGGATGTAAAGATGGGAGGCATGGTCAAGGAGGGACTTAAGTCCAACAAAATCATGAGTTATTCAGCGATTAAAGAAACCACCCACGCCATCCAAAGCGGTACTGGAGGTGTGCTTTCGAAAAAGAAGAAAGAAGATGCTGCGGCCCTCGAGTTCGGGCCTGGTTCGGACCTAGAGGCCCATCACCCTACTATAAACGATCCCGACCCCACCACTAAAATTACCCACACATTTCATATGGCCCTCCACAACACTATAACCCACCGCCATATCCCCACTTTTCCATCCACCATGCACAAACTTACACCCAAACCCTGGCTCATGTGCAATGGCATGTACCAACTCTACAAAATCCATACCCAGCTCCACAAAACACCTATCCACCCCTAAGAGCCTAAAGAAATCCCACCGGAACAGGCTTTTGACCCAACCAAGCCTTCAGGAATGAGAGACTACATAAGCAAAATACTTTTACCCTATTAGGGGAATCAGACACCACCCTATTCCACAGATTGATGTAGTTGGGCATGCTGAATCCAATTGAGCCTTAAACGCTAAATCCCCCTCCTAGAAATCTTGATCATTCGGTGAGTTGTGAGTATTGTTCAGGGGGCCCCGGTCATGATACAGAGAAGTGTTGGAAACTAAAAACATCCATATAAGAGCTCATTGATACTCATCGGATCGAGGTTCAAGCCCAGAGGCACCAAATATCAACCAGAACCCGTTGTTGGCTCACCGTGAGACCCGTACGATTGAGTTAATTCACAACGGAGGGGAGCGAAACAAACCCTCGCAGACGATAATGATGATCCGTTCCAGCAAAACTAGTTTGAAATAAAAGGTAACCAGTGCGAAATCAGTGGTCCAAGGGGTGAACAGCAACCCAACTGTGGTAGCCGATAAAGGGTCGTCAAGCATTGTTGCAACAAAATCAGAAAAAGTAAAAGTGGTGGTACCGGGAATTGCAAGTACACCTGTTGTGGTCGTGAAGGGTGCTCGCATAGAGCCTGTTATCACAAAGCCAGTAACTCAGTTGCCAGTGATCAACCACAAGGCTGTTCCATGGAGTTATGACCAAGTGGTAGTGACGTATAAAGGGAAGGAAATTAGAGAAAAAGTTTGTGAAGCTCAGGGTCTGACCCGTTCGGGGAGGTGCTTTGCTCCTAAAGAACTAAGAAAATCTAGAGTTCCTAAAGATAATCCGGTATTGGTAAAGAAAAACGTAACATAAGAGGAAGCGGAGGAATTCCCTAAGAAAATGAAAGTACAGGATTACTCCATTGTGGAACAATTGAAGAAAACACCTTCCCAAATCTCATTGCTATCATTACTGATCCATTCGGATGAGCACCACCGGGCGCTAATGAAAATATTGAATGAGGCCTAATTCCCTGACAAGATCTCGGTGAATCACTTGGAGAAGATAGCAAATAAAATCTTTGAGGTGAACATAGTTACTTTCTCGGATGATGAGTTGCCTGTGGAGGGCACGGAACATAACCGGGCCCTTTATCTGACAGTGAAATGCGAGGATTCAATGGTCACCCCATTTCTAGTTGACAAGGGGTCTAGTGCTAACATATGCCCTCTGTAAATGTTGAGCAAACTAAAGGTCGATGATGATAGAATTCATAAGAACAACGTTTGTGTGCGAGGGTTCGAAGGTGGGGGCAAAGATTCTGTGGGTGACATAATAATGGAATTAACAATAGGACCCATGGAGTTCACTATTGAATTTCAGGTGATAGATGTGGCAGTCTCTTATAACCATTTGTTAGGGCGACCCTGGATCCATGTTGCCAAGGCAGTGCCATCTATATTGCATCAAATTGTTAAATTCAAGTGGGACAGACAAGAGATTGTGGTGCACGAGGAAGATAATATGTGCGCTTCGAGTGATACCATTGTGCCTTTCATAGAAGTTGATGATGACAAAGGGCTGTGGGTTTACCAAGTCTTCGACACATTGTCAGTAGAAAATGTCCCAGAATGGAAGGGCATCCCAGTCTCTAAAGTAGCAGTGGTGACTGTCATGGTGGCTTCAGAAATGTTGAAAAACGAGTTCATACTGGCTAAAGGTTTGGGTCTCTTCAAGGCATTGTGCAACCAATTTCTCTTCCCAAAAATCTGGATACTTTTGGATTAGGGTTTAAGCCCACAGTTGCAGACATAAGATGGGCTCGCAAAATGAAGAAGAGAGCATGGGCTCTTCCCAAGCCAATCCCCCGTCTGTCCAAATCATTCGTCTGGCCAAGCATCAGAAAGAAACTATAGTCAAAAGTTATCCGGTCATTGATTGGTGTTGATGGAGACTTAGATAAAGGGGTTCGAGAGATTATTCGCCGAGGTTAGCATGGTTGAGGCTGGGGAGGGGTCGAGCAAAGCAGATGTGCAGTTCGTCAGACCACGTGCAAAAGTCAGTAATTGGGAAGCTACTCTTCTTCCTATCCGGAAGGAGTCTTGGTAGTGGGTCTTGATTTTCCTTAGTTGTCTGGATTATTCGAGGGCTTGTAATTCAGATATTTATATTTCGTCCAGTTGGATGTTGTTAAAACCCTATTATCTTTATATTCAATGAAATGCAATTGTCTTTTCTTTCTTCATTCCTAATCTTATTTCTGTTTTCTTTTCTTCTTTTTCTCTGTACCGTTCTTTTTTTGCTAATATTAATGACATGACATGCATGAGGACTCTTCGTCCTAGTTTTAAAAGCCAATCTAACTCGAAAATAATAAGATAAGAAATTGAGTGTGATGACGAGTCGGAATACGATGATGGTGAGGCCTATGAGGAAATTAGTAAGGAATTAAGCCATTTTGTGGAAAACCCCAATTCTAACCTGAATGACACATAAGTAGTTAATCTAGGGGATCAAGATAATGTCTGTGAAACTAAAATAAGTGTTCACCTGGACGCACAACTCAGGGAGGAGATAATCAAAGCATTGTTCGAATACAAAGATACTTTTGCATGGTCCTATGACGATATGTCGGGTCTAAGCACTGATTTAGTGGTCCACAAATTTCCCACTGACCCAGAATTCCCTCCCGTCAAACAGAAGCTGAGGAAGTTCAAAACGGATATTAGTGTAAAAATCAAAGAGGAGATCACCAACCAGTTTGACGCAAATGTTATATGGGTCACGCGGTATCCTACATGGTTAGCCAATGTTTTCCCTGTTCTAAAAAAGGATGGCAAAACCAGGGTGTGTGTTGATTACCGGTATCTCAACAAAGCAAGCCCAAAAGACAATTTCCCATTGTAGAACATCCCCATATTGATTGATAATTGTGCCAAACATGAGATTGGTTCTTTTGTGGACTGTTACGCAAGTTATCATCAGATTTTAAAGGATGAGGAAGATGCAAAAAAGACAACATTCATCACGTCGTGGGGGACATACTGTTATCGGGTCATGTCGTTTGGTTTGAAAAATGTTGGGGTAACCTACATGAGGACGATGACAACAATCTTCCATGATATGATACAGAGGGAAATCGAGGTGTACGTGTATAATGTGATCGTAACATCTAGAAAGCAGTCTGACCATGTTAGGGACCTAAGGAAGTTCTTTCAAAGGCTTCGTTGGTACAATCTCAAGCTTAATCCTACAAAATGCACCTTCGGGGTGCCGCCTGGAAAATTCTTGGGATTCATAGTCAGCCGCCGGGGTAACGAACTGGATCCATCCAAAGTGAAGGCTATCCAGGAATTGCCACCCCAAGGAAAAAAATTGAGGTGATGCGTCTGCTGGGAAGATTGAATTATATCAGCAGGTTCATTGCCCAGCTCACGACCACTTGCGAACCAATCTTCAAACTGTTACAGAAAGATGCTGTTGTTGGGTGGATGGATGAATGTTAGGAGGCTTTTCACAATATAAAGGGGTATTTGTCGACCCCACTCGTGCTGGTGCCGCCAGAACTAGGGAGACCTCTGATCCTATATTTGACGGTATTGGACAACTCATTCGGCTATGTACTGGTTCAACATGATGTCACTGGCATAAAAGAGCAGGTTATGTACTACCTAAGAAAGAAATTCACATCTTACCAGGTTAAGTAGACTCAACTGGAGAGGACGTGCTGTGCATTAACTTGGGTGGCACAGAAGTTGAAACATTATTTATCATCTTATACTACCTACCTCGTCTCTTGGTTTGACCTGTTGAAGTATATCTTTCAAAAGCCCATGCCCACAGGGAGGCTCGCAAAGTGGCAAATTTTCCTCATGGAGTTCGACATTGTCTATATGACCCGGACTGCAATGAAAGCAAAACGTTGGCTGACCATTTGGCCGATAATCCAGTAGATGAAAATTATGAACCTTTGGAGACATACTTCCCTGATGAAGAGGTAATGCATGAGTTAGAACAAGTCGAGAAGCCAGGATGGAAACTATTCTTTGATGGGGCTGCCAATATGAAAGGCATCGGGATAGGAGCGCTACTTATTTGTGAGACAGGGCAACACTACCCTGTCACAGCTCAGCTTCGTTTCTATTGTAATAATAACATGGACAAGTATGAGGCATGTATCTTGGGTTTGAGGTTAGCTGTGGACATGGGTGTCCAGGAAGTCTTTGTCATGGGTCACTCGGACCTACTGGTGGACTAAATTCCGGGAGAACGGGAAACACGGGATTTGAAACTTATACGTACCGACAATGTTTGCATGATCTTTGTCAACGGTTTCAATCAATAGTGTTCAGGCACATTCCAAGGATTTATAATAAGGTCGGCGATGCTTTGGCTACTTTGGCTTCGATGTTGCATCATCCAGATAAGTCTTATGTGGACCCTTTGCAAATTCAGGTCCGTGATCAACATGCTTATTGTAATATGGTGGAAGAAGAACTTGACGGCGAGCCATGGTTTCATGACATCAAGGAATATATAATGATGGGGGTGTATCCGGCACAGGCCACTAGTGATCAGAAAAAGACAATTCGATGGTTGGCAAGCAGATTTTTCTTTAGTGGAGGAGTGTTGTACAAAAATAACTCCGGATTTGGGTTTGCTGAGATGCGTAAATGCTGGACAGGCCATAGCTATTATGACCGAAGTACATTCTGGAGTTTGTGGGCTGCACATGAGCGGGAACATGCTAGACAAGAAGATACTTCGAGCAGGTTATTATTGGCTCACTATAGAGAGGGTTTGTATCAGTTTTGTGGGCAAGTGTCATCAGTGTCAGGTGCATGGAGATCCGATTCATTATCCGCCATCTGAATTGCATACAATGTCGGCACCATGGCCGTTCGTTGCTTGGGGAATGGATGTCATCGGGCCAATTGAGCCGGTGGCATCAAATTGACACAGGTTAATTCTGGTAGCCATTGATTATTTCACAAAGTGGGTTGAGGCGAAAACTTTTAAATCTGTGACCAAGAAGGCAATGGTTGATTTTGTGCATTTGAATATCATCTGTCGATTTGGGATCCCGAAGGTAATCATCACGGACTATAGTGCTAATCTTAATAGTCATCTGATGGCAGATACATGCCAATAGTTTAAGATTATGCACCGAAATTCCACCCCATATCGCCCTAAGGCGAATGGAGTGGTCGAGGCAGCTAACAAGCACATCAAGAAAATACTTTGGAAAATGGTTGAAGGGTCCAGGAAATGGCATGAGAAGTTACCTTTCGCATTGTTGGGTTATCGCACTACCCTCCGTACATTAGTAAGGGCAACTCCTTATTCACTGGTGTATGGTACTGAGGTAGTAATACCCACAGAAATTGAAATCCCATCCCTTCGGATCATCACCGAGGCAGAAATTGATGATGTTGAATGGGTCAAAGCCCGTTTGGAGAAATTAAGTCTGATTGATGAAAAGAGATTGGCAGCAGTATGTGACGGACAGTTATACCAATAGAGAATGGCGAGAGCATTTAACAAGAAAGCGCGTCCGCAGAAGTTTGAAGTAGCTGAGGCGCATCGTACCTCATCAGGCGGAAGCAAAAGGAAAATTCGCCCCAAACTGGCAAGGACCATTTGTTGTAACTAGAGTGTTGTCCAATGGTACATTATATTTGACAAATGTGGAAGGGAAATGTGTGGAAATGGCTATCAATTCCGATGTAATTAAGATATACTATGTATGATCCTTTGTTTCATTGTACTTGTTTGTATTTTGCATATTTTGAAGATTGAAATGACGAAGGCGTTTTGTTCTGCTATCTAAATACTTTATCCCTTGTCATCCCTTTTTGAGCCTTACGTATTTTCGTTCATACCCCTCTTTTGGAATCAATGACAAATTCGCATGGAAATTAAGTGAAAAAAAAGAGGAAAAGACGGAGAAAAGGAAAAGAGAAAAGAAAAGAAAAGATAAAAAGAAAAGAAAAAAGAGAAAAGAAAATAATAGAGAAAAGAAAAGAAAAAAAAGGAAAAAAGAGAAAGAAAATGGAAGGAAGAATCACAACAACAAAGTAATCTCTACGGCACGAAGTACGTTCGACCTGATTCCTTTTAAGGATACGTAGGCAACCTCACGGTTCGCTCCCATCAAAATAAAATCCAAAAGTCCCCAAGCAAAAAACTTGGCCAGAAGTTGTGGTTGTTGTGAGAAGTCTGATTCCGAAAGTTGTAATTTTGAACCCATGTTTGAATCGTTTTGAGCCTTTGATACCTTTTATTTCTAACCTTGTCCAAAAACCCACGTTACAGTCCAAAGAACGACCTTTCGACCAATCTTCATGAAATGCCAAGGCGAGCAGGTAAAGGTAATGGATGTTAGGGGCAGCACTCTGGTTCAAGTAGGGAGAATAAAAAATGAGAGAGTCTTATTGGTGAAAACCCTCACGGGTACCTTAAGGCGACGAGAGCTGACATCAATAAAATGAGAGTCTTATTGGTGAAAACCCTTACGGGCATCGTAAGGTGACGGGAGCTGAGAGAAATAAATGAGAGAGTCTTACATGTGAAAACCCTCATGGCACCGTAAGGCAACGGGAGATAAGAGAAATAAAATGAGAGAGTCTTATCAGTGAAAACCCTCATGGGCACCTTAAGGAGAAAGTGAGTTTAAGAAGTGAACAAATGAGAAGGGTCTGTTGATGGAAAGCTGTTTCAAGGCACCGCAAGACGAACAAGGTCAAGGTTTGGGTAAAGTAATCATGGCATGGAAATTATGGGGCAACGAAGTATGGCAATTGAAAGTGGATTGGTTGAAAGATTGGGCTGATTAGTCCGAAAGGCATGTCATGATCATCAGTACCAGTTGTTTTAGTCTGATAAGTTCCTTTCTTTCTTCTTTAAAAAGTTATCCGGTTCTGGATTCTTCTAATCCTTAACTTACAAATCATTGCATTTCATTTTCTTTCGGGGTTTTATCTGTCTAAGATGTTTCGATGTCAGTCTAGTTCAAAGCAAGTATAAAAGGATTTCAAGGTTCACTACCAACTTCCAAAATTGTAAGGCACAACATGTTCGGAGCATGTCAAAGACAATGTGATGTATGGTGGGATACAAGGAATCTCCGAAAGTTTCATCGGTGGAATGATTTATGATGCCATGGGAAATGCAGAGGTTCAGACAGAGAGGACAAAGGTGTGAAACAACAACATGGTTTTAGAACACTTGGGTCGTCAAAAGTTTAGGGGTTAAAAAGTCAAGCGGTTTGGGGAAAGTTCAGGGAAGGCAGTCAAAACAAAGCAAATACAATGGAAGGATCTTCAGCAAGAATGACATCAGCTAACCACAATTTTAAACTGACGAAATTTTCTTTGGTTGAAAAAGGGGCAGAAAATTCGTTTGTTTCGGAGAAGCTCTCTGCAAGGAAAAGCAAGCACCAAAACAGGTTTGACTATAAACTTCCAGGACCCGCCTAGAAAATGGGACTTAGCTATATTTCATAACAGTTGCATAAGTTTGTCGTAACGAGGTTGCAGTCTTGAAAGTAGGATCCAATTAAGAGTTCTCAGGACCCTCCTGGAAAATGGGACTTAGTTTAAACTTCAAACAATCATGAGTAGCATAATTTAGCATAAATGCACCCCATAAGAACATAAGTTGGTTTCAAAATTGCATGTTTAAGATAGGATTCAATTAGGAGTTGTCAGGACCATCCTGAATAATGGGACATAGTTTTCAGATTTCCTTTAGATAAAGATACTGTTGTAGGACAGTATAATTCAGCTGTAAAATTGGCACTCTTAAGATAAGACTTGAATTTTGATTTTCAGGACCCTCCTGGATAACGGGACTTAGTTTTAAGGTCTGCTTAGATAACAAGATATAGTGGAAGTCGTACCTTCAGTAGATATAGCTTAAGTTAAAACTGTCTTTTAACTAGAAGTTGTCAGGACCCTCCTGGATAATGGGAACTAGTTTAAGACCTTTTATACAACAAATGTAGTGGGAGAAATACCTTTTGAGGATATACTTAGGTTCGTATTGTTAGAAGTTGTCAGGACCTACCTGTATAATAGGACTTACCTTTCAAATTCTTATAATAGTTGGCAAAATAATTCAGTTTAACACTCACCCATGTGCCCAGCTATTGAACTGGGGCAGAAAATTTTCTTTGTTTTTGTCTATTTTTGTTGAAATCAGGTATCCATTCAAAGAACAGGGAAAAGAATTTCATGCTTTGAAGTCTGGATCCCGCCCAGATAAAAGAGGAATACAATTCAAGTTTTGAAGTCGGAAGCCCGCCCGGATAACAGAGGAATACATTTCAAGTTTGAAGTCGGGAGCCTGCCCCGATAACAGAGGAATACATTCAAGTTTTGAAGACGGGAGCCCGCCCGTATAACATAGGAATACATTCAAGTTTTGAAGTCGGGAGCTCGCCCGTATAATAGAGGAATACATTCAAGTTTTGAAGTCGGGATCCCACCCGTATAAAAGAGGAATACATTCAAGTTTTAAAGTCGGGAGCTCACCCGTATAACAGAGGAATACATTTGAAGTGTTGAAGTCAGGAGCCCGCCTGTATAGCAGAGGAATACATATAACGTTCAATAGTCAGGCATCTACCTGAAGAAAGGGAAGACATCTTAGTTTACAATTTAAAGCAGCAACAATGGATTTCACCAAGAGTGTACAAGACAACAAGGCAACAAGAAACACAAGAGCAAGTTTGAAGATATAGATAGGACTTTTGTAATTAATAGATCATAGCTTATCCTAGATTCTTTTTATTTTTGACATGGTATAATAAGGGGGTTCAGTAGCAACAACAATAGTGAAACCACAACTTCATGGTAGTCCCAGCTATCAGACCTTCTCAAACTACACTGACTTGATTTCTTTTTAGCCAAGGATATGTAGAAAACCTCTGAAGCAAGGTACGGTCAACTCTTTCAAAAATGCATCACAATGGAGAGTTCAAACGGGCAAAAATTGCTCGTATCCGCTCACTTATCTTTGCACGAAAACTCTTCGTGTTTCCGAGCAAAGAGGGGCAGCTGTGAGCACGTCATTTTTGCCATATATGAATTATTCCCATAAATTCAAAACAAAATAATTTATTTCAGTGTTTGCAATTTTGCGGATTTTTCGTGGTATTTTATGTTAATTGTTTGTATTTTTGTGTCTGCATTTTTATTAATGAAAAATACAAAAAAAAATGTGTTACATATGCATTTAGGAGTTAATTTTGCGTTTTCAGGATCATTTAATAATTAAGTTATTTTATAAAAGGAAAATCACAAAAAAAAAATAGTTTACTTTTGTTTAAATTTTAACTTTTGGATTTTCGGTAGTTTTTCTTTTTAATTTGATACTTGATTAGTTTGTAATAATTGTTAGAGTTAATTAATTTGATTTGATAGTTTAATTAATTTAGGGTTATAAAATAAGAGAATTAAAAAGAAATTAGAAAAAGAAGAAGAAGAAAAAAAAAGAAAAGGATTTTTGAAATAAAATGAAGAGAAGAGGAAAATTGGGCAAGCTTTTGGTTTTAAATTAAGCAGCCCAAGCTGACCACCTTATTCATGCCCAAATTGACGCCCAGATTCGGTCCAGACCTAAGCCCAAACGACATCGTTTTAGGTAGCAAGACTTATAGCCGTCGAGGTTTTTAGATCTAACGGCTATGAAGTAGGGTCTTTGTGATATAAGAGTGTCCGAAAATCTTTCCCCCTACCCCTTCCTCGTCTCCAAGCCTCCCTTGTAACGCCACCGACTGCCGCTACCGGAAATCACCTCCACCATTGCGGAAAGTCTCCAATAACCCTGAAAATTACACCACTTCTTCACCTCATCTTCTTCATAACGAATCTAGCCCTATTTTTCCACGAATCCCCTTCAAACCCTTCAAATAATCCGAACAGTGGTCTCCGACTCCACCGCCCACGGCATCGCCACCCTCCAAATCTCCCCAAAAATATACCTGAGCTCCCCGCCACCTCCCCATGCAAAATCCAACCGTACTTTCCCTCAAATCCAAGCCAATATCTTCGAATATCAGATCAAAAACTCGTACCAAAACACCCACTCATCCAAATCATACTAAAATAACACCCTAAACTCTCCTCACTTCCCTCTTCCTAAACCCCTAATCAGTTTTCCTTGAATCTCACTCGACCTCCTCGAATTTCAGATCGAAGTTTTACCCAGGAACCCTAATTTCTTAAAGTGCTGAGTTCATTGATTATTGGACTATAATAGTCCTTAATCGTGTGTTTCCTCATTGAAACACATGATTGAGGAGGCTTTGGTCCAGATAATTTCAAGAGGCTAGCCGGGGTTTTCTAGTTTTTAATATAGGTATTTCCTTTAGTTTTTCCTTTTCTATTTTTGAATGATTTTTATTTTATTTTTCTTTGCTCTTGCTCAATTGGCCTATTTGTTATTTTTGTTTTATGTTCATGACTAATTTGCATTGTGTTCGTATGGTTTCTTTTGATTTTAGTCCATAGGTTAATCCTGTTCTTAATGTTTGTTTAGGTTCATATTAGGTTAGTTTTAATTCATGATTCAATAGTTATTGATTAATTCTTGTTTTAATTTCCTGCCAATAGTACTTGTTGATTCTGATTTTTAGTAGGTTAATTCAAGCCCAAATTAGAGTTTTTTGGATTCACATTTTGGGGGTTCATTATCATTCAATGTTTGTGGTTTGTTGCTTAATAAATCAAAATCCTTGAGTTTAGCTATAGTCAAATTCTTACTAGGGTAAAAGGATGGGGTTTAGTTAGCTTAGGTTTGTAATTTTAGATTAAATAAAAGGTCAGTTTAGGCATTTAGATTGAAAGAATATTGTAGTAACTAAAATAGAACCCCCAAGAATTTTTTAGACTAGGGTTTTAGTTAAAATTTCTGAACATAGTAGATTAACTTGAGAAACAAGTAAGTAAATAAGGGACTAATTAGTTAAAACTGAAAATAAAAGAAGGACTAAAGATTTGCACAAAAAACCTGAGAGAATCCCTCCATTTTTGCTTATAAAAGGCAGTCTATACTGTCTTCCTTGACAAGTTTTGAGAGGTGGGAAACCTGAAAAATCCCCCAAAATTTTCTAGAAAGTTTTGAAGATCGTAAAATTTGAATTTCAAAAATCCAAAAAGAAGAAACTGAAATCTGAGAGGGAAAAGTCCAATTTTGGTTTTAAGATCTTCAAAAACCCAAAAAAATAGCAAAAACTCCAAAAAATACTATTTCATTGAAGTTTTTCTTAGGTTAAGTTTGAATTTCCGCTTTAGATCAAATTCTTAGTTCTTAGAAGGTCAAAAATGGTTTGGATGTTCAAGATCTCGTTAGTTCAAGTTCAGAAGGACTCTGGCTTAATTTCGAGTTTGTTTGGCTTATTCTGATATGTTTTTAGTGGTTTATTGGTGTTTATTCTTCTACAAATGATTCCTGGTTGCTGTGACATTATATTGGGGTGGAAGTTGATCCTGTTGCTATTGGTTTAACTGATGCTCATTACTGCTTGCTGATTCATCCTTCTTCTTATTGTGTTTTGACCTCCGGGTACATTCCCTGAATTTGTTTCAATGTGATCTCAAGTTAAAAAAATGAAACGAAGTTTGGCGCATGATTTTTGTTGTAAATTCTGACTGTTTTACAGCCTTATTGTATTTTATTGCAATTAGTCTGTATTGTAATGGACTGTCTAGACTGTATAAGACTTTAAAACTAATTTCATTTCCTTCTCATGATCATATAAAATTACATTTAGAAGAGTTAGATTTGAATTAGTTTAGGTTTGATGTATGTTATCATGTGATAGTCTTAAACCAGAAATTTAAAAGCACTGTGTTGATTCAAAAGTAGTGCATTAATTTAAAATCAGAAACTAGTGATGGTCTACCTATGATTTAAATGTTGATGTTTGTGTTTAGTAGTATTAGATTAAATTTGATGTTTAGCTTCCTGTGTATTAATTCGAAATGATAAATTCAAAAGCAGTGTGCTAGCTCAAAGGCAATATATTAATTTGAAATCAAAAGTAGTTATGGTTTGCCTGTGATTTAGGTGTTGGACGTCATTTGAATAGGGGGAAATGTTAAATTTTAAATTTTGTTTAAATCTAAGACTCTAGCAGCCTCATATGAATTACATGTTATTGATGATGCACGTCCATTTGCCTGTGTTTTTCTTTTTCAAATTCAAGTTCATATTTTCATGTTGAATCAGACATTTTGTTTGGCAATGAGGTCTGGGCTGTCCAGGCCATAAATTAAGGCCTACTCGGCCCAGTTACACAACAGCTGCCCAGGAAGTCTATTTGGGGTAGTCCCTCATAAAAAAGGGTTAAAAATATCTCACCATTTAGCCAAATTCGAAAGCCCAAAATGCTGAAGGATTTTATTAAGGCTATGGAGTTCAAATTTGAAATGTAAGCTTTGGGCCTTTTAGAGACAATCTTTGATAGAGAATCATAGTTCCTTTAGGATGACCTTTAAAATAAATTCGAGGTGCGCCGCGCCAAATAAAATCGCAAATTGTGTGGCCCACTTTAATTACTTCTATAAAAACTGTTTAGAGATTGGGTAAGCCATTTTGCAAATTTTCATGGCTCCTCGCGAAGATATTAACACGCTAGTTGCTTTAGGCTCGCCATTTTAAATAATATTACCCTCTTAAACTCGGGTGCACATTTATGTGACCCAAATCCAAATCTCAACGAAGTTAAAATATATCAAAAATCACTGGTGCATTTATGTGACGTCGTTCGAGACATGTTTTAACGATGTTGCAATCTTCTTTAAAAAATATGAATAAAATCAGTTTAAAAGATAAAATTTACACATAGGTTCATAATTGTATAAAATCAGATAATTAAGCCAGATATGACAGTTGAGCGACAGTGGTAGAACCATGGAGCTTGGGAATGCCTAACACCTTCTCCCGGGTTAACAGAATTCCTTACTCGAATTTCTGGTTCGCAGATTGTTAGATAGAGTCATTTTTCTTCCTCGATTCGAAATTCTAAAGCGGTGACTTGGGACATCATAAATCTCTCAAGTGGCGACTCTGGATCTTTTAAATAAATCCCGTTTTGATTGTCACTTTCAATTTGAAAATAACTCCCATTTATTATACCCTTTACGGGGTGTAATGAAAAGGAGGTGTGATAGTGGTTATGGTTTATTGTGTGCTTCATTTATCATTGGCAGTATATGAAAGTGTTTGAATGAGACTTTAGCTAATAAGAGGTTTTTATCAGTATTTGGTTGTTGTGGGCAGCTGTTGTGAATGGAAGTTATAACTGCATGTGTTGAGTTAGGAGGTATATCATATATATGCACCTGAGGTTGTAGGCTTGGATTATTACGGCTGGTTCGATACTATTCATTTGGGCGTCGCAGTCGCGAAGGTCTTCCCGCGATTGCATAGAAGAAAAATACCCCTGGGCAGAATGTTTTTAAATCAACTTGTTTGCGAAGATGGGTCTATTATCACCCATGGCTGCTCCTTTTTGGAGATTTTTGAAGGAAATTAAAGACGGATTCAAGGGGAATCGACTTGAGGAAAGAATCTTGGTCTTAAAACTCGATTATATTGTGAAATCCGCCTAGAAATTCATGGAAACTAAGCCTAAAATTGAAGAACTAGCTCTTGAGAAATTGGACTTTTGAATTGGGATTTGAACGACTATTTGAGGTCGGATCTGGGAACTTTTGATATGTATGAACTCGTGGGAAGATAAGGAATCTATTGATATTAAAATTTCTGAGTTTTGAGAAGTGGGCCCGGGGCTTGGGTTTTGGTAATTTCGGGATTTGTGCCTATAATTGATTATTTTCGCTTGGGCTTTGTTCCCTTAGCATATTGTGATGTATTTGCTCTAATTTTGGGTAGATTCGATGCGCGTGGAGGCCAATTTGAGGAGCAAAGGCGTCGCGAGCTAGAGATTTCGCCGGTTCGAGGTGAGTAATGATTGTAAATGATATCATGAGGGTTTGAAACCCTAGATTGAGCATCGTAGTGCTATATTAAGGTGAGAAACATGCCGAAAGATGAGTGTAGCATCTTTCTCTACTGAGGATTGTGACTTGGTCTGTCCCGATGGATGATTTTACCGCATATTTGATTGAAACTTATTGGTTATCACTATGATTTGGGTTGATTGTCATATTTGGGCTTCGTGCCAACTATTTGAAGCCTTCGAGGATTTTATCACTATTTTCCTCATTGTTTTGACGTATTATTTGAACTTAGTCCTGTTGATATTTACTGTTATAACAACTCAGCCAATTTAACTTAGATTTGAAATTTAAATGAAATTCTAAATAATATTTTGGCCTGAGGACTACTGTTTTACTATGCCTGAGGGGCTTGTGATGATTTTCGGGCTGAGTGAGGCTGAGGGCCATATGTGAGGATTTGCTGAGTGATATGAGGCCGAGGGCCTGAGATACTTTATATTCCATGAGGTAGCTTGAGTGATGTGAGGCCGACTGCCGAGTAATGATGCCACGAGGTGGCTTGATATTTGCGCTTGGGTCGTAAGGGGCCCCTCCCGGAGTCTGCACACCCTCAGTAAGCGTCGTCGATAGTATATAGATCGGGCTACACACCGTAGCGAGATGTGGATCGGGATGCACGCCGCAGCGGTTACTATATGATACTATTCTTAAAGTGATCTAAGAGAGAGAGCCCGAGGGGCTGAGAGTGTTCTGAGTGTGAGCCCGAGGGACTGGTACTATTTTGACATAATTCCCGAGCGGCGAACTTTTATTTTTCTCATCTTGCATATTTACTTGCCTCTTTACCCATTAAACTACGGTATTTGTGCCTGAGGGGAGGATCTGCTGTGTTTATCGGCACTAACTATTTTGAAATCATTTCTTAAGTGTTCAAAAGATCATTTAAACTAAGCCAAGATATTTCTAAGGATTTCACAGCTTCACTGCTTTCTCAAAGGATTGTACACTGCTTCTGTCACGACCCCAACCAGGTCATGATGGAGCCCAACACACAAATAGGCAAGCCCGACCATTTACAATACTTAACCAAATTGATAAACAGTGATAGATAATTAAAACGGTGAATTACAAAAATCATTTAAGTCAAGATCAGGAAATACTGATAAAAACTCAAAAGTTTACCAAAATACATAATATAGCCCAACCATGGACTCGGTGTCACGAACATGAGCCTCTAAATATAGAATGATATCCTACTATAAAGTATGTCTAAAATCCGATAGCAAGGAACCAAAAGATAGGGATAGAGGGGAGAAATCTAAGGCTGCGAACGTAGTGCAGCTACCTCGATGCTCCCGAAAAACTAACTCTGCTTATCCAAACTGGATCTACTACGCCTGAGAAGAACCTAGATCTGCATACAAGGTGCAGGGAGTAAAGTGAGTACTCAGACTCGGTGAGTAATAAACGTAAATACAGTCTGAAAGTAAGAAATCGCGGAAATGCACAAGGTAACCTATATCTAGCAGTCCATATCAATATCAGTGTAAACATGTAAAACAATAATACAGTTAAGGAAAAGAATGCATGATAAGATGTAGCACATATAACGATACACTCTAGTACCCGTTGCGGCGTGCAGCCCGCTCCACTTATTTAACATCGACGGCGCTCATTAGGGGTATGTATAGACTCCGGAGGGGCTCCTATAGCCCAAGCGCAATATCAGCCATCTCGTGGCGTCAAATACGCTCTCGGCCTCAATATAAATATATCATCGCTGCGGCGTGCAGCCCATCCATAACAAGGAAAATCGTCCTCACTATCGGGTCCTCGACCCATCTCAGTCGAATAAGTTCACGGCCACTCAAGCATGACATACTAAAGGGATCTCATCCCTTATATCCTTTTCATTTAATATTCATGGTTAAAAACACGGTACTTATTTTATTTCAATAGTTGAAAACATGACTAAGAGTATAATTATGCAATCAAGTGAGGAAAGCCAATGAAAATCCCCTAAGGATTCTACAGGTCGGCACAAGGCCCCAAACATGGCAACAAGCCAAATTCATAGTGATAAGATATCCGTCTCAATTGCCAATATAATGGAAATAACACTCGGGATGGACCAAGTCATAATCCCCCATCAATAAAAGACCCCGCACTCGTCATAGAATGCGTGTCCCGCCTCAATATAGCGTTACGATGCAAAAGTCCGGGGTTTCAAACCCTCAGAGCAGCATTTACATCAATTACTCACCTCAAGCCGGCTAGAAGTCTAGCTCCCTATGCCTTTCCCTCGCAAATCAACCTCCTCGTGCGTAGAATTTTGTCAAAACCACAAGGAATACATCACAATAGGCTAGGGGAACAATACCCAATCGAAAATAATCGAGAAATAGCGAAAATCTCGAAACTAGCAAAACCCGAGCCCTGGGCCCTCTTCTCGAAAATCAGAAATTTTTATATCATAATGTTCTTTATCTCGCCACGAGTCTATACATATCAAATTCAAAAGAATCAGAGTCCATTTGACATCTTAAATCCCTAGTTTAACTCTTTTAAGTTTGAAGCCCTAACCTCAATTTTTTAACCTTTAATTCCTTGGATTTTTAGTGTTAATCCATGATTTTACACCATAATAACATATTCTAAGTCCAAGAATCCATACCTGACGAAAGCCCTCGTAACTCTCTTCAAAATCGCCCAAAACCCTCTTAGTCGGAAGTGGAAATGTTACGTTCTTTCAAAAATTCGCGAAGGTTAAATTAAATGCTTCTGCCCAGTCCTTTTTGCTTCTGCGACAAACATACCGCTTCTGCAGCCTTTCCACCGCTTCTGCGGTTTTCCTTAAATCACCCAGGACCGCTTCTGCGGTCTATAACCGCTTATGCGGTGACTGCTTATGCGGACTCTAGTCTGCTTCTACGGAAAATGCCAGAGCCCCCCAAAACCGCACCAGTGACCTTCCCTACCGCATCGCCTCTGCGGTCCCTTTTCCACAGATGCGGAAATACCAGATACCAGCAACCTAAAAATATGCAAATGCTATAAAACTCTCCGTTTAACTACCCGAACTCATCCCGGGGCCCCCAGGACCTCAACCAAAAACACAGATGTCACCCAATACCTTACTTAAACTTGATCGAACCGTCAAAACACTATGGTTAACATCAAAATCACCAAATTTCCCCAAATCAAAGCCTAAGTTCAACCAAAACTTCTGAAACTCGCATTCGATCAAAAAACCAACCAAACGATGTCCAAATGACCTGAAATTTTGCACGCATACCGAAAATCACCTAATGGAGCTACAGAAAATCTCGGAATTCCATTCCGATCATCGGATCAAAATCTCACCTACCAACCGGAATACGCCAAAATACTAGCTTCGCAAATTCAAGCCTAATTCTACACCGGACCTCCAAAATCAATTCCAATCACACTCCTAAGTCACAAATCATCCCCCGAAGCTAACCGAATCACCAGAATTCACATTTGAGCCCTCTAACTAAATAGTCAACTTCCGATTGACTTTCCAAAACAAGCTTTCCTTTAGGAAACTAAGTTTCTCCTTTCCATCTAAAACCAATCCAATTCGACTCGACCACCTCAAATACCAATAATGAATCATATAGGAACATAATATGGGGGAAATAGGGCGGTAACTCACGTGACGACGGGCCGGGTCGTCACAGCTTTTATACAACATGTTTGTTGCTTTATGTGATTTCTTACTGCTCAGTTGTTATTTACCTTTATTATTCACTGTGTTAGAGTACTCACTTTACTACCTGCACCTCGTGTGTAGATGCAGGTATATATTCACCCGGTAGAGGATTTTGGCTGATCCAAGGCAGAGTTATAAGAGTTAGCGAGGTGACTGCCAACATTCGCAGCATAGCATTTCTCTCTTTTGTTCATTATTACGACTTGTATATTTTAGGCCTTGTAGTTGGATATACACTCAAATAGATGCTCGTGACTTGTGACACCCCAGTTTGGGCTGTGTCGGGATAGTTTCCCTTATTGTATTCGTTATTTTTGCACTTTATGGTTATTAAATCATGTTTTAGAACTAATTATGTTAAGTAACTGCTTAAAAAGGAGTTTTATGTTGGTCTAGTTGGCCTTGTCTTCACGAGAGGTGCCATCATGACCGGGTTTGGAAATTGGATCGTGACAATTTCTTGATCCAACGGCTATTTTTCTCCCTTACTCTCTATTTAAACCAACGATATCTCATTTTAAATATATAATATGTGAAGTATCCTTGGATGACCAAGGGTACTTTACTATATAATAAATGAAGGATCCTTGGATGACCAATGGTACTTTCGGTATTATGAATTTAATTGGGGATAACTTGGTAATTTTTATTTTATCCTGGTGTCTAACTTAAAACACCACGTGGCTATAATTTTTACCTCGCCATTTTGCTGCTTTGTCTTCTTCTTTCAATCTTTCAAGTTTTGCATTTCTCTTTCGTATGCGTCAATGTCTTTATCCGACTGAGTTTTTCTCTTTCCTCCTTTTCCTTAAATTTTAACTTAGTTTTTGGTTTTAGTGATTTGATTTCTCTTTAATTTTATCTCTTATCATTTGGATCTTTTGAAGCTGAACACTGTTTTTTGTTTTGTACTGTTATGAGGAATTAGACACCTTTTTTCCATTTTCCTCAGCATGCATGTGTTTCGTTCTTGTTTTACAATAAAGTTTTGGACATCTTAAATTTTTGGGTTGTTTTTTTATCCAGTTACCTTCTGGTGAGTTTTAAATCGAAACGAATAGATAAATGTAACTTATTTTCGAAAGTAAAGAAATAAATATGACCATTTTTGGTAGTTTTATAAAGATAAATAAACTACCCCTAAATTGAACATAATAGGCTAATGCGAGAAAATAACTCTCAAAATACCACTCCCCTCCCTTCCCTTTCATGGAATAAATCGTCGAGAATCATGTTTTCCGCAGAACAGGCTTCACCATTTCTGATTAAAACCTCTACCTTCTACTGCTTTACCATTAAAGGAGAGAGTGCTAGTGAAGGATAACCATAGGATCATTTTTTGATCCAATGGCTATCTTTCTCCCTTACTCTCTATTTAAACTAAGGGTATCTCGTTTTAACTATACAATAAATGAAGGATCCTTGGATGACCAAGGGTACATTGCTATATAATAAGTGAAGAATTCTTGGATGACCAAGGGTACTTCGGCATTATGAATTAATTTAGGAATAACTTGGTAATTTTTTTTATCCATGTGTCTAAGTTAAAACTCCACGTGGCTATACTTTTTACCTCGCCCATTTGCTTCTTTGTCTTCTTCTTTCCATCTCACAGTAAGATTTCAAGTTTTGCATTTCTCTTTCGTATGCTTCAATGTTTCTCTTCAGGTGAGTTTTTCTCTTTACTCCTTTTCCATAACTTTTTGCTTAGTTTTTGGTTTTAGTGATTTGGATTCTCTTTCATTTTATTTCTTATCATTTGGGTCTTCTGAAGATGAACACTATTTTTTATTTTGTACTGTTACGAGAAATTACATATCTTCTTTCCATTTCCTCAGCATGCATGTGTTTCGTTCTTGTTTTACAATAAAGTTTTGGAAATCTAAAATTTTTGGGTAATTTTTTTCTCGAGTTACCTTCTAGTGAGTTTTAAATTGCAACGAAGAGATAAATGTAACTTATTTTTGAAAGTAAAGAAACAAATATGACCAATTTCGGTAGTTTTATAAAGATAAATAAACTACCCCTAATGTGAACATAATAGGCTAATGCGAGAAAATAACTCTCAAAATTCCACTCCCCACTCTTCTCTTTCATGGAAAAACATTATCCAGAATCATGTTTTCCACAGAACAGGCTTCACAATTTCTGATTAAAACCTCTACCCTCCACTGCTTTACCATTAATGGAAAGAGTGCTAGTGAAGGATAACCGTAAGATCATTTTTTGATCCAACGGCTATCTTTCTTCGGTACTCTCTATTTAAACCAACGGTATCTCGTTTTAAATATATAATAGGTGAAGGATCCTTGTCACGACCCAACTCCTAAACCCGGACGTGATAGCGCCTCTCGAGGATAAATACAGACGTCTCTGTACCGATCCGCGAGACTCTACTAACCCTGCTCATGACTCGTGAGACCTAGTAACCTAGGCTCTAATACCAACTTGTCACGACCTAACTCACAAACCCGGTCGTGATGGCGCTTCTCGTGAAGACAAGGCCAGCCAGTTATCCCAATTCATTTGTTTAACAGTTATCAAACATAGGTGAATAAAATAATACAACTTAATGACAATAATAATCATTATTTACAACCCCACATAACCCGACAGGGGTGTCACTAGTCACAAGCATCTAAGAAGTAGGAACACTACTACAGGGCCAATAATATATATACAAAATAAAAATTCGGAAATTAAAGATGAAGTGGGGTGCCGCGGACGCTGGCGGTCACCTTGCTCAGCTTCATTAGTATATCTTCAATCTGCTAATAACCCGCTACCGGGTGAACAATTCCTGCAACTGCACGCGAGGTGCAGGGAGTAAAGTGAGTACTTCCAACTCAGTGGTAATAAGAGTAAATAATACTGAGAGGTAAGAAATCACGTAAGAACACTCCATCATGCTATATAGGACAGGACAACCTTTTGAGAAAATAGTAAAACCGTAATAATCCTTTAGAAATATCTAGCTCAGTTAAAAACCTCTTTTGAAAATGTCTTTTTTCCAACAGTTAAGCAATTAAATGCGAAACAGGTAGTGCAAGTCAGCACAAAAGTCAGCCCCTCGGGCACAAACAAGTATGCATAATTGAGCTCATAAACTCGCCCTACATGAAATATTCTTGTTCTTGGTCAGCCATTGTTACCTCACCCGTTTACATCATACAGTGCCACTGTTACCACTGTCTGAAATTTATCCTCTTTAAAAGTGATCAGATAATATCATAACAGCAAATAAATATCTCAAGAAATAACTCAACAACGAAAAATGCACAAAAACAGGAATGCGATGCAATGCATATGACGGTACACTTCGGTAACCACTGCGGCATGCAGTCCGATCCATTTAACATCGACGGCACTCACTGGGGGTGTGTACAGACTCCGGAAGGGCTCCTAAAGCCCAAGCGCAATATCGACCATGTCTTGGCTTCAAACATGCTCTTGGCCTCAATATCAATATATCATCGCTTCGATGTGCAGCCTGAGCCATCCATATATGTTCAGAAATCACTATAACACTGCTATGGCCCGCAGGCCGATCCATGCTCAGTCCAGAAATGCACATAAGTCACTTGGGCAAATTTTAAAATGACAGTTCTCAGCTCAAACAACAATAAAATATTGTTCAAGTTTTGCAAATCTTAGAAAAATAGCTGAGTTTTGCAAAACCGTATTAAAACATTGGACTGAGACCTAATAATATGCAAAGTAATGGAGAAATAGTGGTACCAATCCCCGAAGGATCCAAATAATCGGCACGAAGCCCAACATATGTCAATCAGCCCAAATCATAATAGTATCAGGAAAATTACAATCAATAACGTAGTAAAATACACAACCGGGATGAACCAAGTCATAATCTCCAACGGTGTTCTACCCCACGCTCATATCCGGCGTGCAAGTCACCTCAATACAGCACTATGATGTGAAAATTTGGGGTTATAAACCCTCAGGATATCATTTACAAGTATTACTCACCTCGAACTGGCAAAATATCAAGCTCGCGACGCCTTTGCCCCTCAAATCGGCCTCCACGCGTGTCGAATCTAACCAAAAACAGAGCGAAAATATTACAACATGCCATGGGAACAATACCCAATCGAAAACAACCGAGAAATAGCAGAACTCTCGAAACTAGCAAAGCCCAAGCCCCGGGCCTGCTCCTCAAAAAATTACAAAACTAACATTATCGGATTCCTCGTCTTGCCACGAGTCCATACATATCAAACTCACAAGAATCGGACACCATTTGACCCCTCAAATCATCAATTTAAGCTCTCTTAAGTTTCACGCCCTAACCTCCATTTTTAGCATTTAGTCACTTGAATTTCAGTGTTCAATCCATGATTTTACCCTATATAAACATAATCCGAGTCCAATAGTTCATACTTGATGAAGCCCCTTCGAATCCTCTTCAAAATCACCCAAGAAAATGCTTAAGCCATAGTACAAAATATTTTTCGTCTCTTTCAAATTCGTGAACAACTGTTCACTTAAACCCAGACTGTTTTTCAGCTTCTGCGGTTCATATGCCACACCTGCGGTCACTGAGTATGCGACCAAACGATCGCTTCTGCGATCTCACTTAAATTTCCCCGGACCGCTTATGCGGTCTAGAACCGCTTCTGCAGTCGCCGCACTTCCGTATCCACGTCCGCTTCTGCGGAAAACCCTGGTCCATCAAGGACTGCTTCTGTGACCAATACGCCGCATCTGCTGAACCGCTTATGCAGTCCCTTTTCCGCAGATGCGGAAATGATAGAACCAGCAATCTTCAAACATGTAACAAACTTCGAATTCTCCGTTTAACCACCCGAATTCACCCCGAGGCCTTCGGGACCTCAACCAAAAGCATAGATATGACCTATTACCTTATTCAAACTTGCTCGAACCATCGAAACATTACCGTTAACACCAAAATCATCAAATTTCACCAAATCAAAGCCTAAGTTTATCAAATTCTTCCGAAATTCACATTCGATCAAAAACCCGACCTAACCACCTCCGAATGGCCTGAAACTTTGCACACATATCCAAAATCACCTAACGAAACTACAGCAACTCTCGGTATTCCATTCCGACCCTCGGATCAAAATCTCACCTATCAACCGGAATTCCCCAAAATCCAAACTTCCCCAATTCAAGACTAATTCTACATCTGACCTCCAAATTCAATTCCGATCGCACTCCTAAGCCTCAAATCATCCTCCGAAGCTAACCAAATAGTCGGAAATCACATCTAAGCCCTCTAACTCACAAGTCAACTTCCGGTTGACTTTTTCCAAACCAACCTTTCCTTAAAAAGACTAATTGTCTCATTTCTTTACAAAACCATTCCAAATCAACTCCCACACACCGCATACCGATAGTGAAACATGTAGAAGCAATAAACGGGGAAAGCGGAGCAACAACACATGAGACGATGGGTCGGATCATCACATCCTCCCCAACTTAAACAATCGCTCGTCCTCGAGCATACCCAGAGTTGTACTAGAAGACAACCAATAGCTGATTGACCTTACCAAGCATACACCTGGGGTGATCCCACGTCACCCTAACTCACAAAGGTCCGATAATACAACACAACTGAAATTTCACAGTCCATCAAGACCATAAATCGTAGAACCACATTGCACTTGTGAAATCATACCCAGAATAAAACCGAACCAGCTGTAGTAATTCACACCTGCAACCTCAGGTGAAATCATACAACATACCACACAATCCAACACTCGAAACGATAGTCTCTATTCACAGTAGTTGCCCACAATACTCAACTACCGATAAGAGCCCCTTATTAGCTAAAGTCTTATTCCAACACTTTCATATACTGCCATCGATAATTAAAACACGCAATAAACCGCAACCATTCCTCAAATCAACCATACGTGAAGCCACTTCCTCTTTGACCAATACCACAATAGATTTTCGGACCATACCTCGATTTTATCCTTCTAACAAGCTGAAATCACATCTGTTCGAATTCATTAATGACTCAAATGATCACCTCGAACCCAACACACCACTCTGGTGATATGACACCTCAACATAGGCCTAAGCCACAACTTCCATAATACATGCACCAATGAGAAACAGTCTAAACATACTCAAATATTGACAATTGACTCAAGCGAAAGAGTGGTACCTAAAGCTCATCAGTACCATTAAAACACTAAGTTGAGACCCCATCTCACATTATAGAAATAGAGTACCTGAATCTTCCTCGAAAGGTCATAACTTCACGTGGCCCTGCCACAACGCGCGATCCTATCCAAACAATGTTACACATGAAGCACCTCAAATCACCATGCTCGAAATTGACAACCACGCATGATGGATATCTGGAACCCAAACAAATCATTATACCCATGGTGAAGCAAGTAATATACAGCATACGATCCTGAAAGGACACAACTAGTGCGTCATTCGCCGAGCAACACCCAATACGGACTTTCCTTAGAAACTAGGAAGCAAGGCATACAAAGTAACATATGGAAAACTATTCTCAACATCACACTGTTGCGTCGTGCAAACCGATCCAGATAGCATACCCGTGACGGCGTGCCACCCGATCCACACAAATATCTCATATAGGGAGATGCACATCAAGCCAAATTTGCTCATTATAACAAAATACCGAGTATCGGTCGTAAACATACTGAGTGCACAATGATATCTGTGAGCACGTGATTTTTACCCCAACCAAATGAATTCCAAAATCAAATAAAATAAATTTTGTTTGCAATTGTGTGATTTGTGTGAAATACTAGTGTTTGTTAATTGGTTGAAATAAAATTTGAATGAAGATACAAAAGGGAATTAATTAGAAAATTTCATAAAAATTGTAGAACAAATGCTAGGAAATTTGGAAAATAAAGCAAAAATACAAAAATATCAGAAAATGCAGAAAATAATAAAATAAATACAAATTGAAAATACAAAAAAAGAAAACAAAATACCAAAATACAAATACAATAGAAACTTGGGCCAAACGCAAGAAATACATATCAGGCCCAATACAGACCAGGCCCAGTCATTTTGGCCCGGTCTGCCCGACCAGTCTCCCAACAAAACGACGTCGTTTAAAATCAAATAATCTGGGCCGTTGATACAATTAATCAACGAACCAGGTAAAGCGGTGCCTGTAGAAGTAAAACGACATCGCCTAAGAGAATTACTCACAACCGTCCGTCTCGCTTGATCAAACGGACGAGGCTAAGGTATTACTTAACCAAATGACGTCGCCTAAGGAATTAGATCTCAGCCGTCTATCTCATTTAATCCAACGGACCAAAGGAAAGCCTCATTAAGTTAAACGGTGTTGTTTTGAGTGTAGAAGATCTTGGTCGTTCATTTGATTGAATCGAACGGCCGAAAAGCATCATTACATCTTCAGTATATATCACACCCCATCCGTTATTTCTTCAGTATACATGCACATTCTCATTCATCAAACCCTAGCCGCCCTAGGTCTTCATCGTCCTCCCCACCTTCTTTCACAGACCACTGAAACCCTACCGGTGGTCAGCTTCTGGTTATCTTCTCCGGTCTAAACCACCACCCAGAACACCCTTCTTCTTCTTCTACAACTTCTACCCCATTAACCACGACCTAATACTCCTTTAGGTCTCCCAGTTCTTGAAACACCGGTCACCAGAACCCTAGCCGACGACCACTCAAACTATGAACCAGCTTTCCACTTTAACACCACCTAACCACCCTGAGACGATCTACCACCCTATCTAGGTGGATTGTCTCGAATCTTGCCCTAACCCTTCGAATCTTCGAAAATATACCGCCGGAACCCTACTCCGGCGGACACTCCAAACCCAAAACTCTTTCCAGAATCTAACCGTGAACTCCAAATACTTCTTATTAGCATCCAAACAAGACTCCGAGAGTCTGCTTGAAAGATCAACTGTCAAACAGAGGTTCAAAGCCTCTGAACCTCTGGACCACCGGAAAATCAAGAGTCAAGAAGAAAAGAAAAAATCAAGAACCAGAGAAAAAATAAAAAAAAAGGGAACAGATAGAAAGAAAAGGAAAAGGAAAATACACGAAAAAAAGCTAAGTACCCAAAACCCTTTCCCTTCACCTATGCTTTTGTTTCTCAAAACCTCTACCCCTTCTTTTATTTTTTAGTTGTTAATTTTTGGGTGTCTGTTATATGCTCAACTCCTTCTGTGCTTCCATGAAAACCGACTGTGTGCTTATGTGCATTATCTTCTGATTTAAGTCACTAGTTAAATCGCATGCTGTTAGTCGTTTAGTATTCTTGATAGAAAGATCCTTGCTCGATTAAATGTCTTGGTTAAGTAGGATTCAACCATCATCAATCTGTTTCTCTGAATTCTGATTAATTAGAGACTTAGTCGTAATTAGGGTTATATCTGCAAGATTACTTAAAATTGGCTTTCATTACAATGCGAGTTATCTGTTTGGCTTTTCTGAATTTTTTAGTGCTAGTCACAGTAGGGCTATATGTGCAAATGATATGGACTTTTGTTGCAATAGGGTAAATTTGGACTATTAATGCCATATGTGGCTATTTCTGAAATTGGTTAATTCTGTAAACCCTGCTTAAGTCTTGAAATGGGTTAAAAATTAAATACAGTCAGCTACCATTTCTCGACAGACCTAATGAAGGTTGGGTAATATTGAATAAATACAAAGGGTAAAAAGGGGATTGATAAATGGTACTTCTGTAAATTAGATAGAGCCTATAGGGATATAATTGACATTAGGGCTTGGTTTTTCTGAAAATACCTGAACAATAAAGGGCAGACTAGGCATAATTAAAAGGCAAATGTGTAATAAACCTTAGCAAGTGGGGGCAATTGGGTAAAACCTATCTAATAGAATCTAATAGAACCTAATAGAACTGCCCAGAACCTTCCAGCAGGGGTCTGAAGGCAGTTCGATGCATTTTTTAAGGGACTGTTCTGCAATTAATTGAAAAGAATAAGGAGAGGGAAATACAAGTAACTTATTTGAAATTCCCCCCAAAATACTTCTATAAATAGGCTTTTATAAGCCTGAAAAAAAAAAAAGATTCGAACACTGAGAGAATTAAGGGGGGGCTCCTAGATTCGGATTGGGAAAATTCTTATTATAAGAGGTTCAGGGGATGTGAAATTAGAAATACACTAAACTACACTGAAATATACTGAAATACTGCTATTGTTTCATTACTGCTAGTTCGAGTGAGATTTTGGATTTCTGTCCGTTGCTCTTCACTCATTTGGTTGAATTCCCTGGGTCTCCTATTCTCTTGTTTGAATTCGCTGGGTTTTGAACTCTGAAATCACATCTGTTGCTGTGTTGCATCGTGTGCATTGCTGTTTGCTGATTTCTTTCCTTCTTCAACCTAGAACTCATCGGTTCTCTCATTTGATCAGGTACACACTATTTCCTGAAGATGTAATTGAAAACACGTTGAAGGAATGAAGATTGAAGTTTAATCCTTGCCTGTTCTGTTTCATTTTATAGATGTAGCCATTTTTTTAAGATCAGTTGTAAATCATTAGGAATGTGCTGTAATAATTAACAATGGTATAAAGGTCGATATAGAGTAGGATAACTAACGAAGAAGCCAAACTTAGTTAACAACCTGTTACCAAATTCTGAAGTTAAAACAGGATAATATAAATCTAATACACTTAGGTAAATAGATATAATTCTAAAACTGGATTCAATAACGCACACTCCTCTATTCTACTAGCTAAATCCTGAATTAAGATCATTAACCTAAAGGTATAGGTGCATCAGTTCGTAGTATGGTTTGTGTTTAATGAATAAGAGTTAATTTCGGACTTGTGTGTAATGACCCGGTGAATTTCGGCAATTCAAGCTTGACAGTTTAAAATCAAAATTCTGTTTTCCTTATGATTAAAATAGTAACAAAAAATAGTCTGCAAATTAGTAATCATTTGAGTATCAGAACCATTGTTATAGTATAATACAAATGACGCAGAAATCATTATGTTAAATTTCAGTTGGAATCTAGATATTGAAATTAATAATAATCAGGAATTGTAACTTGCTGCCTTTTGAAATAATATGATGTTATTGGTTTGTTTTATCAATTGAAGACATTTGTTCAATCCTGTTTCTTAAACTGTTAGTTTGTTAAATTTCGTTTATGCGTTCTGGTCCTAATTCTGAACGCAGGCCCAGATTTGATTAATTGGATAACCGAACACTCAGATAAGGCAGTAAAATGCGCTGGGCCTCAAAAGCCCAATTGCCTGCAATAATGGACTGCTAAGCAGTCCAAAGTCCAGGCCCAATAGTGAATTAATGGCCTGAACTCCCCTACTATAGTTCTGAAGTCTAATAAAAAAAATGAAATAGGTTTGACTTTCTAAAAATGAAATAGGATGAGCCTCGTTACAAAGAATGAAAACATCCGG
>MU714709.1:20224-61087 GCA_026770625.1 Nicotiana glauca
CTTTGTTAAGATCAGTATAATCTACACAAACCCGCCACTTACCGTTTTTCTTAGGTACAACAACTGTGTTAGCCAACCAATCGGGATACTTTACCTCGCGGATTGACCCAATTTTTAATAGCTTCTGGACCCCTTCTTGAATCACCTGGTTCTTGAAAGCTCATTGCTTTCTTTTCTTTTGTTTTACGGGTGTGCAGGATAGGTCTTCATTTAGTTTGAGTCATCACATCCGGTGGTATTCCTATCATATCAGCATGGGACCAAGCAAAACAATCCACGTTAGCTTTTAAGAATTCAATTAACATACCTCGCATGTCTGGGCTTAAGTTGGCTCCCGCATAAACCTTTCGTTCAGGCCATTGTTCAAATAATATCACAGCCTCGAGCTCCTCAATTGTCATTTTGATATTTTCATTCTATTCAGGTTCTTGAATCATATCAAGTCTCGAGTCTAAATCTGTCTTTTCTTGTTTAGTTGTGGTCTATTGTATGACTCCTTCAACTTTATTTACAGCACTTGTAATTGCTACAATATTAATACTCCTAGTTGTATCTTGTTCTCCACGAATTTGGCAGATCCCCCATGGTGATGGGAATTTCATAACGTGATGTAGAGTTGATGGGACATCGTCCATATCATGAATCCACGAGCTCCCCATGATTATATTGTAGGCCATCTCCATATCTACTACCTGAAATTTGGTATCTTTCTCAACCCCCTCTGCAAAAGTTGTTAGAATTACCTCTCCTTTAGTTACTACGCTGGAATTATCGAACCCGGATAGAGTATGCACCTTTGGAACCATCTTATCCTCCGCTTGCATTTCTCGTAGTAACCTTAACAGGGTGATATTTGCAGAACTCCCTGGATCAATCAAAACTCGCTTTACATTAGTATCATATACGAGTAAAGATATTACCAGTGTATCGTTGTGGGGGGTGATCACTCCTTCTGTATCTGCATCATCAAAAGCGATACTTTCATCTTCTAAGGTCTGTCGCACTCGCTTCCCATGCGTATTTGTTACTTTAGAAACTTTATTTGAAGTCGTATATGTTATTCCATATATATCTTCTCCCCCACTTATAACATTCACGGTTCTCTTGGGTGATGGGGGCTTTCATGGTTCTTGCCTATTTTTCATGTAGGCTTGCTTACCTTTCTCACTAAATAACTCACTGAGATACCCTTTTTTCAACAGATGGTCCACTTCGCTATACAAGAATCTACATTCTGAAGTCTTATGCCCGCGATCATTGTGAAATTCACACCAATGATCTGGATTGCGCTTATTTGGATTTGACCGCATCTCTTTCGGCCACCGTACCTTATCTCCCATGCTCCTCAGAACAGCTACGAGCTCGGAGGTAGTGACATTGAAATTATACCCGCCAAATCTTTCCTTCAAACTTCCATCATCATCTCGTGACTCTTGCCTGTTTCGATCATTCCTGAACTTTGATGAAGAACCAGATTCCCTGTTTCTTGATTTTTGATCATGTCGTTGATTTTCCTGTTTTGACCGTGAATCTTTTCCTGCAGGACCCATATAAGGATCGTACCTGTTTTTACCTGATCTTTTTTCGGTTTCGGATCTCCTGGAACTGCTCCTTTCTTCATGTTGAAATCGAGGAACGGTATCTTCTTCGATTCGCAACTTTGTACTGTACCTGTTATAAACATCATTCCACGTGGTTGCAGGGAACTCTCGAAGGCTTTCTTTAAGTCTTCTCGTGGCTTCTGAACTTTTATCATTTAAGTTGCTTGCAAAAGCTATTGCAGCCCAATTATCAGGTACACGGGGTAAAGTCATCCTTTCCCGTTGGAATCTATCAACAAAATCTCTGAGCAATTCTGAGTCCCCTTGTTTGATTTTGAAAATGTCTTCCATTCTCTTCTCAACCTTTTGGGCTCCTGAGTGCGCCTTAATAAAAGAATCTGCAAGCTCAGCAAAAGAGTTTATAGAATTTTCAGGCAAAAGAGAATACCAAGTTAGTGCTCCCTTGGTGAGTATTTCTCCAAATTTCTTGACCAACACAGACTCAATTTCTTGCTTGGTTAAATCATTGCCCTTGACACCTGTAGTAAATGCCGTCACATGATCTCGTGGGTCCGTTGTGCCATCATATTTTGAGATGTCAGGCATTTTGAACTTTTTAGGGATTGGAAAGGGGAGAAGCACTTGGTTTCCACGGTTGTTGTGAGTATTTATCCACATCTACTCCTTTAATTATTGGGGGTACTCCAGGGATTTGTTCGATACGGTCACTTTGTTCTTTGAGCTGTTTCTGCAAAGTTAGTACCAAATTTTGTAAATGAGAATTATTTGTAGTACCTGGATCCGTTTCTCGTGGTTCGCTGGGGGTTCCTTCATTTGCAGAATTAACAAGGCTAGAACGTGGATTCTCCAATGTATTGTTATTAGGCGTAGGTATGGGTAGTGCAACAGGTAACCGGCTAACTAGAGCTTGAAGAGCTTGGCTGACCCGTGCATCAATTATTTTTTGTAAAGCTTCATCTGGTCCCTCAAAATGTTCAGATTGTCCTTGCTCGTCAGCATGAGATTCTGGTGTAGGAGTACCATCACGAGATTGATGTAGTGAATTGTGAGGGGAAGGAACTATGTTAATGTCGTGTAAATCTCCTTGATTCTGATGGATTTGATTTTCATCAGCATTATTGTTGTTGCTGCTGCTTGACATGATGATAACAACAAATATAATGTAACTTAAAAAGGAATAGATTATCAGATTTCCGGTAACGGAACCAATTTGTTTAACCAAAAAATAAAATTTCGGTTAAAACTAGAAACTAAGAGAAAAATTGGGTTACTGATAATCAGGAGACGAAAAGAATAAGAGACTTTTAAGAATAATAAAGCAGTAAATAAGTTTGTATTTCTGTGTAATATCAATGATATTCCATGTCCTTACAAATGCTGAGATCTCTCCCTTTTATAGTTGATTTTTCTAAGAAAATGTATAACGCCTTAGCCTTAAAGAGGCAATTATGAGCATTAAATGACATTAAATGAAACGTTACACAATCATTCCTATTCAATACTGATTTGCTAGCGTATTTGATATGCAATACTGAATTTAGACTCCTTTATGCCATCAGATTCATATCTTCAATTCCTTCTGACCTCTTGGCTTTAATTAAGTTAAGTAGATACGAGACTCGTATCATTTGAATAGCATCCCGTGCCTATTTAACTTTCTTCTCCTCGTATCTGATATTGCCCGCGCCTCTTAACTTATCATCACGTTTTGACCATTTGACCAGTCCACGTGTCATGGCACGTCACCTTCAATATAAATTCAGTTTTTTTCCAATACAAATGTGTCTTATAAAATGACAAAGGTCCCCTTTATATAGGAGGGGTGAATCCCAACATAGTACATGACTAATAAATGACGAATAAATGCTACTAGTACATCTGTATAACTGCTCAGTACGGATTTGTACTATTCTTGCAGACTATGTCAGTCATCATCGTGTGCCCTCGGGGGTTTCCCGCTTTCCATGACGATCACCGACTCATGCCGCTCCAAGATCGACCTTCGATGTGCCCCGTCGAGGGGAGCAATTCGGGGTCCGCCCTCAAGTTCCCCTTCGATCCCTTCGAGATCGGGCGTGGAGTGCCACAATAGCCTCAAAGTCGGATTCTCTGATTTTGGCCGCATACATCATGTTAGGACCTTTACTTCCGGAAAAAAAAAGCAATTGATTAGCTCGACAATGAGTTGTTGTTGTATTGTTGTTACTGTAGTTGTCTTTTGTCCCCTTTACCTTGCCGTCCTTTGTCCCCCTATTCTTTCTTTCTTCTTACTCTTTCTTTTTTGTCTTCTTCCTTGCTCTCTCTTTTCACATTTTCTCGAGCTGAGGGCCTATCAGAAACAACTTCTTTACCTCGCCAGGTAGGGGTAAGGCCTACGTACATACTACCTTCCTCATGCCCCACTTGTGGGATTATACTGGATATGTTGTTGTTGTTGATTAACTCGAAATGACTAGTAAGTTCTAGATCTACTTATGTAAAGTATACAGGAAATAAATTTCAAATGCCACATTTCTTCTACAACATCAATCTCCAAAAACAATCAAATACTTGGGTCGAAGCATCATCCTTCTGATGTTCAATTTTTTTTAATTGCGCCTTCACTAAAAAAGAAATGAGATAAGTCCATTCATACTGTCTTTTCAACATTATGACTTAGTAGTACTTATAAGACTAGATTTTTTAGGGTGACTAGTGTACTTTTCAGCCTAATAATGAGAAAATGAGGTCTGAATTCAGATGTTTGAGACATGTTGTTGTAGAAAATCTGTTAGAAACAACAAACCTTTTGAAGAGTGGCATATGAAGTGTTGTGAAGAGAAAAAAATGGTCCCTTGCATCATTGGTATGTAACGGAATGTTTTTGAACAACGATGATCTAGTTAAATCTTTTATGGAATGTGAATAGGCATTACATTGAGTTTTTAACTCTATCGCTCAACAACAACAACTACTACATATCCAATGTAATCTCACAAGAGGGGTCTAGGAAGGATAGTGAGTATGCAGCCTTACTCCTTAGGTTGTTTCCGATAAATGCTCGGCTCAAAGCAAGCATAACTCTATTTCTCACTCTTTTCAATATACTTACTGAAGCTGCTTCACTTATGTTGGTCATTGTACAGAGTCAGACTCAGAGGTAGGTTATGAGGAGACAGCAGAGGACGATATTTAGAAGATTTCAAAACAAGATGTCAAGAAATAGAGGAGAACGAGCAAATTGGTCTTGAGGTATACTTATGAGGAAATGTGTTTGTTTTTTCTTAAAGGGATTGCTAAGGAATTTGCAGATAGTATCAAACTCCTTGAGTTACCCAGTTCTTGTTTCTACTGAAAATAGTGATGACTTTATTGTCAAAACATCTCAAGAGAAAAATAAACAGAATAAATAGAGTTGCTGTTTCTATGGGTCTTTTTATTCAAAGTTAGAAGTGCAGGGTAAAAGCTGTGTACAGTAGACCCTTATGGTCGGCCCTTCCCCTGATCCTGCGCATAGCGAGAGCTTAGTGCACCGTGCTGTCCTTTTTTTTAGCTTGTCTAAATATGTATTTAAATTTTATTTTTTTGTTTAACCATACGGTATTTGAATCTCGCTGGCTTGACTAGCTCGGATTCACGCTACTTAGGATCCATTAAATGGGGAAGTCTCCTTACTAGGAGTTGCTTCATTTCTGACACTTAGAACTTGAGGCCTCTGATAAACAGTGCATGAATTTTATCTATCTGGCCAGGTGGTAAATATTTACCTTTCTCATTTAAAAAAAGAAAAGAAAAATCCATGCTTTTGGTATACTTGGCGTTTTCAAGGTCATCGCACTCAGAAATGTGTTTGATCAGGGAATGATATTAGCACTTTAATGAATCCATATCCAAAAAGTTACCATGATAACACAAAATAATTGAACAAAAAATTATTGAAATAACTTTGTTTCTGGTGTATTAGTTTGCTGAACTGCTGACACCTACCACTCTTCTTTATCTAGGTTTGGACCAAGCTCAAACAAGCCGAGTGTAAAATGGAAACATGACGGCTTTTAAAATTAATTTAGATAATCAATAATCTACAAATATCCAGTAGTCCCAGAGCATTGTTACAAACTTACTCAATATATATTAACGTTTATTTAATTAAGAAATTTTGAGAATAAAATCACCATCACGTCTATCACTAGAAACAAGAGACGTTGCGATATAACAAAAGAAAAACCAAGCATGTAACAAGCAAAGTTACACAAGTGTTGTCATCTCTTGCTTTTTTTTAAAAAGATTTTTGACAAAAACAATCACAAGGGGGCAAACAACATTTATGTAACACTATGAGCTGCAGTTTGGTACCATCTGCAAATTCCGTAGCAGCTCACAACATTTATTTGCAACACTTTTTCTTGATAAATTAAAATTTTATTACCAAACTGGACGAATTTACAGCTCAAAAAAAGAGAAAACAAAAATGTTCTAAGGTGAGACATGCATCCTCAACCTTTAGTAAATCAAGCATCTACTTCAGTTTCAATATCAGACAGTAGAATACTTGTTCCTTCCTACAACTTTAACCACAGAAGCAATATCTAGGCTTCTAAAATATGTTCAGGAAAATAGTTCAACATTTATTTGGTCGTCGTCCTCTTTCTTCATTGGAATCTGTCTCCAAATCTTGTCTGTAACTTCCTGCGTTGCTTCTCACTAATCTTGATCTGAATCTGTGTACAAGTGAATATTCAGTTAAGTGTAAAGTGAATACAATAAGCGATTGATAGATTTGAAAACTCAATACTTATTACACATATTTCACAGATTTAACATATATAACATCAAACACACAACCATTGTTTAAAACATCAGCTGCTTATGACAGATGCAAGGAGCCAATTGTGAAGAAAATAAAGTTAATTTTTTTGAAAAATATAGAATTCTCTATAATGTCCTAGTGTAGTATCCTCGATATTTATCTATTAGACATATCTAGATGTTCTAGAATGTTGTGGGAAGATAGGACATATCTAGATATTCTAGAGTGTTGTTAGAAAATAAGGTTGCTAGAATCTTCTTTGTACATTATCCAGTATCATATCTAGAATCATCCATAGGCTAGTATAAATAGGGGTGTCTTGTTCATTTGTAATCAAGCCAAAATCAAGAAAACCTTCTTTCCTAAACAAAGTTCTCCTCTCCAAAACTTTTCTTCTCTTTTGAAAGCTTCCTCTTCCTTAGTTGAATCCTCCAATCTTAGTTATCGATCTTGGGCTAGCAGAAGGTCTTCGAATAATACCCTTCTTCTGTTATTCTTTACATGGTATCAGAGCCATAAGCCGGCTTCTAGATTTCAAGGTCGGGTTACTGGTTGATTCAACTGGTTTTTCTAAATGGATTTGGGTGGTCGTGCTAATGGACTGGGGATTGAGTTATTGAACCAGTCAAATTACAAGGTATGGAAGACTTGTATAGAGTCATACCTTGTTGGTGAGGATTTGTGGGAAGTTGTCAATGAGAGTAACACAAGTCCTCCTGCTGACGCATCGGAAAATAGCAATGCGCGTAAGAAGTGGAAGCAGTTTAATGCTAAGGCGGAGTTTATCCTAAAAAGAGGTCTATCTCTCCTAATTTATTTGATCATATTATAAGGTGTAAATCGGCTCATGAAATATGGAGGACCTTCGATCGACTGTTCAACAAGAAGGATGAAGCTCGGCTATAGATTTTGGAGAATGAGTTAGCTAACACCACTCAAGGTAATTTCTCTATCGCCGAGTATTTCTTGAAGGTTAAAAATATGTGTTCCGAAATTTCTCTATTGAATCCAGACGAGGCTATCTCTGAAGCACGAATAAGAAGAATCATTATTCGTGGTTTACAGCCAGAATATATTCCATTTGTTATATCGATTCAAGGATAGGTTCAACAACCATCTTTGGAAGAATTTGAGAATTTGCTGTCGTCACAAGAGCTACTAGCCAAACAGATGACTGGTGTACCTATCAAAGAAGGGGAAGGAAATGCTCTTGCCGCCGATAAGAGAAACTATAAGGGTAAATCAAGAGATCGCATGCACTCTCAATTCTCAAGTGGTTCAAGCTCGCCAGGAAAGAAGGGGGAGTCTTCCAGTAACGGTAAAAGGCTTTTAAAATGTTACTGTTGTGGCAAAGTCGGACACATAAAAAGATATTGTCTATCCAAAGAGAGCAATATGGCTCAAACCAAGAAAGGTGCTAAAGAAGAAGAAGAAGAAGAAGAAGAAGAAGAAGAAGAAGAAAAAGAAGAAGACTGTGGAAAGTGCTTCGCAACGGAGACTCGAACAATAAATGTCATGGCTTCCATAAATTTTGAAAGAGACTGGATCATGGATTCAGGATGCGGGCACCATCTCACTGGAGATCAATCCAAATTCTCCACCTTTCACGAATACAACGGACATGATGTCATTGTTACAGTAGATAATACAATCCATAATATGGAGGAAGGCACTGTTGTGTTCAACAAGAAGCAAAAATACACTATCACCCTCAACAGTGTCTTTCATGTTCCAGGAATGAAGAAAAATCTATTTTCAGTTGCAAATGTTGTAGATGGTAGAAACTATTTGCTATTTGTCCCAAGTGATGTTAAGTTCCCCCGAAATATCAAGGTGCTCAAGGCAGATATCATTCACTCAGGTAAGAGAGTTAACGATCTATATGTCTTATCTGCCTCTAATTTATATATTGAGAAGATGAGTAGCAATGATAATACACATCTTTGGTATGCTAGACTTGGACATCTAAGCATGGATAAATTAAAAGCCATGGTAAAGTTGAATCTAGTAAAAGGTTTGCCTAACTTAAGAAATTTTGGTGGAGGAGAGGTTTGTGAAGGATGTCAATATGGAAAGGCACATCGTCTTCCATTTGACAGATCCTTGTTAAGGTGTAATGCCCCACTAGAACTTATTCATAGTGACTTGATGGGGCCAACGAGAACTCCTTCATTCTTAGGCTATTCTTATATGCTAATTTTTATTGATGATTTTACTAGATTCAGTTGGGTTTATTTTGTGAAGCACAAGTCAGAAGTTTTCAGTAAGTTTGTGGAGTTCAAAGAAACAGTTGAAGGTGAACTGAATTCTAGAATAAGGCGGTTGCGGACTGATAATGGTGGTGAGTTCACATCAGATGAGTTTCTTTCTTTTTGTCGTCAGCATGGCATTAAAAGAGAGCTGACATGCGCTGATACGCCACAACAAAATGGAGTGGCTGAAAGGAAGATACGACACTTAACTGAGACATGTAAGAGCTGGCTTCATGCCAAAAATTTACCTAGAGCCTTGTGGGTTGAAGTCATGAAATGTGCAGCGTACGTGATTAACAGGATGTCGCTTTCTCCAAACAATATGAATTCTCCCTATGAATTAATGTTTCGAGAAAATCCTAGCGTGAAACACCTTAGGGGTTTTGGCTCTATTTGTTATGTTTACATTCCAGATTCTCAACGGAGCAAGTTAGATGCCAAGGCAAGGAAATACATCTTTGTCGGATATGATGAAAGGAAAAAGGGATGGAAGTGCATGGATCCTAAAACCCATATCTTTGTTGTCTCAAGGGATGTCATATTCGACGAAGTATCTTTATATTATGGATCTGCATTGGATGAAGCAAGTTCAAAACCCTTAAATAATGGAGATTCAAGCTTGCCCATCATAGGTGCTTCTCTAGATAATACAGTTGCCGAGGATTTAAGAGAAAGGGGGAGTACTGGACCTCAACAACATGAAACTCAACAAGAAGATGATTCAAGTGGTTCAGGAAGGCCAAAAAGAACTATTATCAAGTCAGCTCGCTTCAGAGATGAAAATGTTGTCAGTACGTATTCATGTTTCTTTGCAGGACCAATTGATGATGAAGAACCTTCCTCATTTGAAGAAGTTAAAGGAGTCAAAGAGTGGGAGCTTGCTATGGATAATGAAATGGAGGCTCTGATGAAAAGTCAAACTTGGAGCCTTGTACCAAAGCCGAAAGATGTACAACCTACTTCTTGTAAATGGGTTTACAAAATCAAAAGACGAGCAGATGGCAGCATAGATAGATATAAAGCAAGGCTGGTTGCTCGGGGATTTTCTCAAAAGTACGGTGAAGATTATGAAGAAACCTTCAGTCCGGTGGTTAAGATGATCTCTGTCCGAGTTTTGCTAGCCTTGGTAGCCTCACACAATTGGAAGTTATGGCAACTTGACGTGAAGAATGCTTTCTTATATGGAGAGCTTGACAAAGATATTTATATGGAGCAACCACCCGGGTATGTCTCTAACTTACATCCTGATCATATCTGCAAACTTAAGAAGGCCCTTTATGGCCTCAAGCAAGCTCCACGAGCATGGTATGGAAAAATTGCTCAGTATCTACATTTCTGTGGCTATGATGCATCACAATCATATCCTAGCCTGTTTGTTAAAAAACAAGGCGACTTGCATATGGTTGTTCTTTTGTACGTGGATGATATGATAATAATAGGAAACAATGAAGATGAAGTTGATAGGCTTCAAGATGAGCTTTCCATAAGATTTGACATCAAGAAATTGTGAGAGCTCCACCATTTTCTTGGCTTAGAGGTGACAAACATGAACAAAGGGATCTTTGCCACTCAAGAAGGATATGCCAAGAAACTTGTTGACAATTTTGGATTGAAGTAAAGCAAAACATGTTCTACTCCTCTTAAGATAAGCATATGGTTAAGGCGGAACGAAGGCTCACTTCTTGCAGATCCCAAGCCTTTTCGAGCTCTGGTTGGAAGTCTCCTGTATTTGACTATTACAAGGCCGGACATTGCGTTCTCGGTAGGATATATCAGCAGATTTATGCAAAGGCCAAGAAAGCCTCACTTAGAAGCTGCAAAGAGAATTCTAAAGTATATCAACTTAACATCAGACATGGGCTTATTCTTCCAGTAGAAGAATGATTTGGTGTTAGCTGGTTATACGGATGCCGATTTTGGTGGTGATTTGGATGATCGAAGATCAACATCGGGCTATATTTTCCTTTGTGGTGGAATAAGTATTTCTTGGTGTAGCAAAAAGCAAGACTCAGTTTCTTTGTCAACTACTGAGGCGGAGTATAAAGCAGCTGCTCTCACTGCTCAAGAATGTGTATAGCTACAGAGACTTGCTGAAGACTTTCATCTACCTATATCAAAGCCAACTGTGATTTATGGAGATAATCAAAGTGCCATCAAGTTTGCAAACAATCCAGTATTCCATGCAAGAACTAAACACATTTGAGGTGGAACATCACTTTATTCGGGAAAAGGTTATTGATGGAACTATCAATACTTTGGAAGTGCGAAGTCAGGAGAATATCGTCGATATCTTCACCAAGTCACTTGCTAAAGCTTTGTTCGAGTTCTTCCGTGACAAGCTTGGAATAGTTTTCAAAAAATCACTTTAAGGGGGAGTGTGAAGAAAATAAAGTTAATTTTTTTGAAAAATATAGAATTCTCTAGAATGTCCTAGTGTAGTATCCTTGATATTTATCTAGTAGACATATCTAGATGTTCTAGAATGTTGTGGGAAGATAGAACATATCTAGATATTTTAGAGTGTTGTTAGAAGATAAGGTTGCTAGAATCTTCTTTGTACATTATCTAGTATCATATCTAGAATCATCCATAGGCTAGTATAAATAGGGGTGTCTTGTTCATTTGTAATCAAGCCAAAATCAAGAAAACCTTCTTTCCTAAACAAAGTTCTCCTCTCCAAAACTTTTCTTCTCTTTTGAAAGCTTCCTCTTCCTTAGTTGAATCCTCCAATCTTAGTTAACGATCTTGGGCTAGCAGAAGGTCTCCGAATAATACCCTTCTTCTGCTATTCTTTACACCAATTTCTATTTTATTTTCCTTATTTGGCAACAGATTCTATAACCAACTGTCCTAAAATTTTGAATTGAGACCTCATCGCCGCATTATTTGGCTAATGATTCATGCATTGCAAAATGAAAATATGAATGAACGAGTTCAATACGAATACTAAGATGTAATACCTTATGAACTTTGCGATTTGCATAGCTTATTATACTCAAACAGTATAGTAGTTATGCACAAAACTCATATCACACTCCACATGACAATTCTCATCTAATGGTTTAACACAGTTCATAGATTAGACAAACATACAATGGATGTTGAAATTTCATTGTAGATTATTTTACTTACCCCTTGTATCAACGGCATAAACTCTAAGCATGTCGCTTCCTGAACACTCTAATTGCTCTTTCTGGATCCGCTCAGAAGATGTCAGAACGGAAAGAGAACATCCCTGTAACATAATTAGTTTCAGTGTCATACTATCTGCGAATCCTTAAGGAATCTCTTTTAAGTGACGGCAATTTTTGATAATTACATGCTCAAGGCATGTAAAATAATCATCAGTGGCTCTCCAATAATAAAAAATCAACTTCTCAAGGAGCAAGAATTTCAATTTGGGAAATCCTATCTCCGTTACTTCCCAGACTCTTTCTCCCACAGACAAACTACGTGCAAAGTCATCTTCCTTCAATTGGAGCACCTTGAGTTTGGGCAACTTGCTAATGATCCTCATGTCCTCCCCTGATAGCCGAGTACCACAAGGGTCAACTTCTTGAGATTTGGCGGGAAAGAACCTGGACATGGAAGCCTGAAATTTGAATAAACATAACCATAGTAGGATGACGATGCAATACTTAGTGTCTCAAGCTTATGTAAATATTTAAGATTAGCTAGCCATTCAGACTTGGTATAACTGTTGCAAGAAATCCCCAATTTTTTCACTTTCTTAATCCCTTTAAATATGTCTTTTGCAAATTTTTCAAAATCGGGTACTCAACTTCGTCAGATGATACATTCCGAGGAGGGTACAAAAAGATCCTTGAACAATTAAGATTCCTTAATTGAGGCATGTCCCAAATTCCATCACGTAAATTTATAAACCCCTTCCGTGATGTAGTAAATATAATGAGAGTTTGTAAATTCTAGAGATTGAAAATCGGTATATGTTCTGAGATCTCATCGATCTTCATAACCAAATACCTTAAACAAACTAGGCGTAATATTTCACTAGGGAAACCATATTGGAATTACGTGGCCTCTAATTCTAATACTCTAAGAAGTTTGAAATGCTCCATTTGTAGATTATAAACTGGATCAGCATAAAAATGAACAGAACGCGTTTTGCTATAACTAATAGCACTGAAAAGGGTAGGATAATAACCTCCCGCTAAATGAAGTGACACCCACCTACGACCTTGAGGAAAATACCTTCTTGGTCCTCCATAAGGTACGTCATTTACAACGTACAAAATAATGTCGCTTTCAGCTTCTCTCTAGCATAGATCATGAAGAAGATCGTGAATCTTACAAGTCTTGATTTTTCCATCAAAACTTTGCCTGCTAACAATGATTAGACTTTTATCAATAAGATCATGTAAAAGATAAGCAACGACTTTTTCCAATCCCTCAAGCCCTTTTAGCTCGAAGAGTCCTTCCGCAGCCCATAATCTCATCAACTTTTTCACAGAAATGTCGCTAGCTTTCGGGAAAACTCCAAAATACAAAAAGCAGGCTTTCAAATGTGAAGGAAGATGATTGTAGCTCAAAGCGAGCACTCCTGAGCAATGTTGATAATCTTCAAGGTTTACTAAGGAGCTCACACTTTCAGCTACTTTCCTCCACTCGTCCAGTGTCCTCTTGCTAGAGAGAGTCCCTGCAATCACAGAAATCATTAGTGGTAACCCTTTGCAGTTTTCTACAATTTCCTTTGCAACATTCTCAAGTTCAATCGAGCAAGCGTTTTTGTCAAATGCCTTTTGGCAAAACAAATTCCAACTTTCCTCTTGATCCAGGAAATGCATCAAAAAAGGATCCTCGGGAAAGGTAGCATATTGAGCAACCTTCATGTCTCGAGTAGTCAATAATATCCGACTTCTATTATTGTATTCTGGAAACCATTGTTTAATCTCATCCCGGGCATCCGTACTCCATATGTCATCCATAACAATCAAATATCTCCTACCTTTTAAACTTTTTTGCAAGCGATCTGCAAGTGCGTTATTGATTTTCTGCATGTGATCTAGTTCGTCATCGCTTTCATGCATGTCGTCTGCTTATTCTTCATCGCTTACCTTATCAAATTCCACCCCAGCATCTTGAAGGAGGGATTGAAGCATCTTTCTTATACTATAGTCCTTGAACATAGTAATCCATCCACAAACATCAAAGAAGCCCACAACCGAAGGATCAGAAAACACTCTTTTAGTAAAAATTGACTTGCCTATGCCTCCCATACCAACAATGGAAATGACTTCCAGTTGACGTGAGTCTCCAGTAAGTTGACACAGCATGCTCGCTTGTTCATCATTGTACCCCACCATGTTATTCTCAAGGGTAGAAACATGAGATTCTAATGAATTAGAACCACCAAGTGAACTACTTCCTGCTTGCGTATTATTATTCCGCCTCTGCTTGAAAAGCTCTTCCTTGATAGAATCAATGGCTTCTATAGCTCATTGCAAAATCTTAAAAAGCCTTTCATGTGCCTTTGTTGGAAGGTGAAAGACTCGTTGCAACATCTTAAGAAACTTCTTCTGCGCCTCTCTTTGATTGTGTGATTCAACTTTGTATTCTACTTCATGTGCTAGACCTTTGACCTTTTCTTGCAAATCCTTCAATGATTCATCATCAGAATTAGTATCAAGAAACTCTAGCAGAGAGCTAACCTTCTCGTAGAGTAATTTTAAATGTTCTTTATGACCATCCTGCAGGTCTAAGTTGGATTGTGAAATCAGGTGTATAGTTTCCCTCAGAGAAGTTACTGCAGCATAAGCAGCCATTTCTCTTGTTACTTCTGCAAAGATTCTTCAGAGATCTATACAACATTTGCAATTGAAGAAATTTGCTGAAAGTTGGTCCTCAAAATGATAGACTAGTTTGACAACTACTATTAAGTACATCAATTGAAGTGGTCATTTATTAAATACTACTCCCTCCGTTTCAACGAGATAGTTTGATTCGTACGGAGTTTAAGAAAAAAGAAATTTTTTTTTGAAACTTATGGTCTTAAAAATTTAAGAATGACATTTGTATAGTTATAAAAGCTTCTTATTAAGAGTAAAATGGGTAAAATTAAGAGATTAAAATTGAATTATTTCCAAATTTAAAAATATATTATTTATTTTGGAACAAACTAAAAAAGAAAAGTATTTCATCTAATTTAAAACGGAGAAAGTACTAATTGTTAATTTTACTGACATAGCATCCTAGAACTTAGCTACATAGCAGTTTTCAATAAAGTTGATACTCCACAGTCCACATGATAAAATAAAATATGACAAATAGTAGTACAAAGTACATAACAGACATATGGATGGTCTTTTAAGCAATTGTTAATTTTTTTATGTAGTTTCCTAGGACTTAATTAAATTGCAACTTGCAATTTAAATATGGAAAATGGTCTCCACCTACTGATTTATAATATGCCAAATCAGCTTCACCTTTCTAAATTCTCAACAACCAGTGACAGGCCCTGCTCTAGTAAAGATTTATCCAGTAATGCTCAAGAATACATTTGATGATTGCCATGTATTATCTTATGCACCTATACGACACAAGAGGAGGGTGAATTACCTCGTGACGAGCCTGGTTCTTTATGTGTTTCTTGTAATCGACAATAAACTACAAAGTGCGAATAAAGCAAAAAATATAAAATTTTTACGTGAAAAAACACTCGACTCAAAGTGTAAAAACCACGATCTTCCCTTGTAAGATTCAACTCAACTCCACTATAACAACAAGCATATTCAGATTACAACTCTGTTATGTGAGACTAACTCTAAGCCTTTCCCCAACAATCACTCGACTGTTGTGCCCCTTCAAGTCAACTCTAACTTGAGGTAAGACGAACTTAACCCTAAGCCCTTCACCTCTTCAAACTAACTCTAGCTCGAACAGTGTTCTCTACATATTACAACTTCAATTCAAGCTAACGAGACTATTGGGAATAGTGGTAACCCATATTTCATCCAAGAGTTACTATTCATCGTCATTTCCAATTATTTATTTCACTTCAACAACAACAGTTTCTAGGGTTTTCTCAACAATATGATTAATCACAATTGTATTTATACAAAAATAACAAGGTTTGGGTTGTGCGGTTACCTCTTGTAGACCAACAACAACAACAACAACTACCCAGTATAGTCCCACAAAGTGGGGTCTGGGGAGGGTAATACGTACACAGGTCTTACCCCTACCCGAAAGGGCACAGAGGCTGTTTCCAATCGACCATCGGCTCAGGAGAAAGAGAAGAAAAAGAGGAGGAAAAAAGAAAACATTAGTGACTCTAGCAGAAATCGCATAAAGAGTTAGCTAAACATAAAACCATAAAGTACAAGGCATGCAATAATATCTACCAGTAACTACCATAAGGGGGTACAATACAATACGCAAGACATCTACGGAGGGCCCTACCAAACCCCACCTAGCCCCGGGAATGAAGTACGAAAGTTCTAGAAGCTCTATCCTACAACCCTAATACTAGACCTCCAGACTTTCCTATCAAGGTCCATGTCCTCGGAAAACCGCAATTTTGCCATGTCCTGCCTAATCACCTCTCCCCAATACTTCTTACGCCTCCCTCTGCCTTGCCTCGCGCCAACCCCCGCCAACCGCTCACAACTCCTCACTGGGGCATCAGGGCTTCTCCTCCGCACATGCCCGAACCACCTGAGCCTCGCTTCCCGCATCTTCTCATCCACTGGGGCCACCCCCACCTTCTTCCGAATAGCTTTATTCTTAATCTTATCTAACCTGGTGTGCCCGCACATCCACCTGAGCATCCTCATCTCTGCAACCTTCACTCTCTAGACGTGAGAGTTCCTAACCGGCCAGCACTCCACCCCATACAACATAGCAGGTCTAACCACAGCTCTATAAAACTTTCCCTTGAGTTTTGGTGGCACTTTCTTGTCACACAAGACTCCTAATGCAAGCCTACATTTCATCCACCCCGCCCCTATAGGGTGAGTGACATCCTCATCGATCTCTCTGTCCCCATGAATCACCGACCCAAGATATTTGAAAATGTCCCTCTTGGGGATGACCTGAGCTCCAAGCTTCACGTCCCTGCCTACTTCGCTCGACTCGGCGCTAAACTTGCACTCCAGGTGTTCTATCTTAGACCTGCTTAGTTTGAAACCCTTAGACTCGAGAATATGTTTCCAGACCTCCAACCTCTCGTTAACACCGACCCTCGTCTCGTCTATCAGGACTATGTCATCAGCAAATAGCATATACCAAGGCACATCCCCTTGGATATGGCGTGTCAGTGCATCCATCACCAAGGCAAATAAGAAAGGGCTAAGCGCGGATCCTTGATGCAGCCCCATAACCATCGGGATCTGAGTCGCCACCCACCGTCCTAACCCTAGACTTCGCTCCATCTTACATGTCCTTGATCGCTTTGATGTAGGCTTCCGACACGCTCTTCGCCTCCAGGCACCTCCATAGCATCTCCCTTGGGACCTTGTCATACGCCTTCTCCAAGTCAATAAATACCATGTATAGGTACTTCTTCTTATCCCTGAATTGTTCCACCAATCTCCTGACAAGGTGGATAGCTTCTGTAGTGGAGCGGCCCGGCATAAAACCGAACTGGTTCACGGATATGGACGTCATCCCCTCACCCTCGCCTCAATCACCCGCTCCCATACTTTCATGGTGTGGCTAAGTAATTTGATGCCCCTATAGTTGTTACAACACTGGATATCCCCTTTGTTCTTATACAAGGGAACGACTGTACTCCACCTCCACTCCTCCGGCATCCTCTTGTAGACCAATCTTGAAAAATCACAATTTTGGTGATTTTGAGTTCTTAAAGATTTGATGACTAAATCTTGGTTTGATGACACATTTGGAGCTAATTTGTGCTATAAATTAAACCCTATCCCATAAGTTTGCAGAATCCAATAAAAAAGAAGCTGATCTGATCAGCTCTGGTCGACTTTGATCTCAGAAGGTGAAGTCCTTTTTGCTATAACTCTCTTGTCCTGAAGGATTTAGGAGTATCAATGTCAAAAATATTACTACTACTACTACTACTATTTTTTTCGTTTAAACTCAAACATGAAATAAAACACCATTTTTTTCCTTTATAAGGTAAAAAATACTATATTAATGTTGGGAACAACTCTTGCATGCAAGTAGTATACTGAACACCTATAGCACAGTGCACATCTAACTTGAGCATTCAAATGTTAATTGCATAGTCACATGCTTAAAACAGTACTATTACTTTAAAGGAAAAAGGGTCAAATTACCTTTTTACTATGTGGAAAGCTTTAGTTTTCCCTCCATTATGCTATTCGCATCTCCGTTAGAGTTGTCCAATATGGAAGCCCAATCCTGAGGTGAATACCACATGGCATACCACCTCACTGCAACCCACCCATTTTACCTTCTCCCTCCTCTACTTCTTCCATAACCAATGTCTCCAGCCTCTCCTCCACCAGTTCCACCATCTACACCACATAATCAAACCCACGAACATATGTAGCAATCTCCATAAGATGAAGACTTCAGAGACAACCTCTCTACCTACACAAGGTAGAGGTAAGGTCTGAGTACACTGTATCACTCCCAAATCCTACTTTATCGGATTACACTGAATTTGTTATTGTTGTTGTGCTGATGACCAGTAGCGAAGCCACATGGTCTTAAGAGTGGTCAACTGACCACTCTTCATCAAAAAATTATACTGTGTATATAGGTAAAATATTACGTTTTAGAGGTATATAACACTTATTAAACACCCTTTGTCGCAAATTTTTTCACTTCTTTTAAATTTGAACACCCTTGAAAAAATTGCCAGCATCGCTACTGCTTATGACAATCCATTTTGTTGTCATAAGATGAAGACACAATTTCAAAGCAAGAGTAGGCCATATTTCTCTACAGAGATTTTCAGATAAATAATCAGATTCACATAGATCCCACCAAAATAAAGAGCAACTTCTCGACGAGCAACGATCAGGTACGATTAAAATTGTAGTTCAAAAAACGAAAAAATACCCAAAATGAAGAACACAATTTTCCAAAACTGGAAATCAGAAAGCTAAAAAATTCAACCCATCTCAAACAAAAAATAGCAAAATTAGAAAGAAGAAAAAAGAAATTTTAAGGGAGGAATTGCAATATGTATTCAATAAATTCAATTTCTTTTTGTGCTCTAGTTTAAGACATACCAAAAATCACCTCTCTAGTTTGTCAATTTAGTTGCTAAATTAGAAATGATTTCAATCGAAAAAATCCCCGAACTTTGGATAAATGGTACTCCCTCCGTTCCAGTTTATCTCAACCTATTTCATTTTTTGTCCGTTCCAAAAAGAATAAACCCTTTCTCAATTTGGTAACAATTTAGCTTAAAGTTACAACTCTACCCTTAATGAGAAGCTTTTATAACCACACAAATACTCTGGACCCCATCTGAACTTGTTTAGGACCACAAATTCCAAAATTCTTTATTTTTTTCTTAAACTTCGTGCCCAGTCAAACAGGTTCATATAAATTGGAACAGAGGGAGTAATATTTGTTTGACCAAAAAATGTTAAACCTTTTGACTAACCAATTAATGATGAGAAAAGGGGTAAATCTTAGTTAAAGATAATAAAAATCTAGACCAAACGATGGGTAGACAAGATGGAAAAAAGGTAAGCAATATGTTGAGCTGATTAAATACTCATAAATGCAGTAACATTAATGTGTAGTGGATTTGAATAAATGCGGCTAACGTAATCAAAAGAAGTTACTACCTAATTATTGTGATCTTTTGGAGAGCCTCTTCCCCTAACAATAGTGTAGAAAGAGAAGAGGTATCACACGATTGAGGATTTTTAGGATCTTGTATGTATAGAAGAACAATGTATACTTTTTGTTCTGCAATCAATGAATAAGGCCACCCTAGTATATTCTTTCAAATAAATCTTTTACAAAGTGTTCTCTTTTCTTTTTTTTCGGGTCCCTTCTTCTTTACTAACTCTTCCTATTTATAGGGGATAATTTTCCAAGAAATCCTAAAAAATACAACATAAAGAATATTAAAAAATCATATTCTTATTGTCTCCCTCTACGTCTAAACTATCATTAATGTCTCGTTTCGGCTGACCGATCTTGATCGTCGTCCTTTGCAACAACGACCATCAGATGTCGCGTTAGAGTAACCTCATTCCATGCCGTGCTTAACAGCTATCGATGTTGCCAAATTTGGACCCATATAGTTAGTCTCTCTAATTGTTGAGGTCGTGGCCTTGCACGTCCTTGATAAGCCTACATCGCCTATTTCTGTTGGAGAATTTGGCTATTGAATTACGCCAGTTTGGCCAGGACCGAGAGAGCGGCATGCTCCATGGAACCCTTATTGGTGTAGTTTGTCGAGATGTGATGTCAGTCCCACGCGCGCCATTATTGCGCACCTTCCCGAGACAACGACTGATTGCTTGTCTCTTTGGTTTTAGCGCCATTGGAAGCCTTCCGCTTCGATTGTTGTGCCATCCAACCCTATAAATAGGTGAAGGTTTTATTTTTTTAAGAACTTTTAGCCATTTCCTTTCTTGTGTATACATTGCCTCCTTTGGTCATCTCTTCTCTCAGTTTTAGTGTTCTTTTCTTATCATCTTTTCCGTTCAACCATCATTCCTCATTTCACGTTTCACCATCATTCCTCCTATTATCAAGATGCCTACAATGCACCGAACACACGAAGAAATTTCTGATGACTCCGTTATCCATGGCACCTCCTTCTGGTGGCGAGGATATGGCAGTTGAGGAAGGGATAGTTCTCCTACCGTAGAGGAGATACTCCCAATAAACCCTATGTCCCGAAATGACTTTCATAAAGAACCTGCAGCTTCCCCTGTTCCGGTGGTCTCTGAGACTGAGCGAGCTCACATAAATGATCTCCGGTCTATGTACAACATTCCTCCCCACGTTGAGATGGTTCCGATTGGGAGGGACTTCGTGGAGGTCTATAGACCGAGATATTCTGCTTTTTACGTATATCCCTTTGTGATCAGCCACGCCCTCCCTCTTCTTCTGATTGCGAAGAAATTCTATCGGTTATACGAAGTCTGCCCGGCGCAGCTATCTCCATATATGTATAAAAAGTTTCTAGTGTTGACGAAGTATGCGGAGTTGGTGGGGTGTGAAGTTGGTCTTCATCACCTTTTACACTTATTCTCCCTCAGTTTTCATAGGGTCACCATGATACACTTGCGGTATCGTGGGACCAGGGGCTTAGTGGTCGGAATAGACGACCGGGCAAGCTGCAAATTTTGGTACAAATACTTCTTCATTAGAACCGAGCACATAGTGTCGGACCCCGCTGGATTCCCAAAATGGTGGAATCATAACCGTAGGTGTTGGTACTCATTATTTACTTTCATTCTTTCTAATTTGTACTTATTCGTGGCTTTCCTTTGTAGCTGTGAGATGTGCACCTCTTACCGTTGTCGGTATCGAGGACTGGGTGGCTCGCATACTTCCTTATATGGCGGGGACTCGAGATTGGCCCTCTTTCTTCAAACGCTTTAGGCCGAAAGTTCCATCCGGTAAGTGTTCCTTTCGCTTTAACCTTTGGTTGTTTGTTGTCGTTTATTGATACGATCTCTTTGTGATGATAGGTCGTAAAGCTTCCAAGAAGAAGGCCCCAGTCTTGGCATTTTTCCAGGCCATCACATCAGCAGGAATGCAGTTTACTCTGGCTGAGTCCGTCCGAGGAGGCCGTGCCCAATCTGTACCAGCTAGAGACCCTTCTCGTGATATCATTGCACGGGAAGAGATCTCCTCTCGATCGTCTATCACATCATGGATGAGCCCTCTAACGGGGATGAATCACCGTCAAGGAAGAGGAGGAGGGTAGAGCTTGGGAAGGTCGTCGCCGCCGATGTTGGAAAGAACAGAACTGATGCTTCGAGGGTAGAGTATTTTCATGGATCAGGAACAAGTGTCATTTTTATGGCAGAAGCCATTTTGGTAGAGAGGTCCCCCAGGACCGAATATATCAAGTCGGGGGATTGGTATGATCCACCGAGGGTGGCGCATCGTCTACCATCGGAGGAAGCAGAGTTGAGCATGTCGAGGACGACGTTTTAGGTTTGGATGTCGACCCAAAAGATGTACGAGCTTATTTGGAGCGTCATACTCGCGTAGAAGTGAGGACGGAAGGTCCTGATCGACTCATAGTCATTCCTATGGATTATGACTTGTTGGTGAATTACGAGCAGACATCATCGGTGTTTTCCCCTTTGTGCCCTGCATATGAGAGAACGGTACTTAGGGCGATGAGTGAAGTAGAGTTATCGCAGAGCATTTTTGGCATGGCCCTGGGGTAGGTGTTTTTCTCTTTTCTTTTCATTTTTGGGTTTGTTTTGTATACTTAACCTCTTCCTTGTTTTGAATTTGCTTTGTATACCAGACCCCTCTCATGGAGATTGAGCGCGATCGGTGGGATAGGCAGAAGACGACTGTGTTTTAGAGGGTGGCCTCCAAATATAAGGAGTACCGTACCAAACATCGTGCATTGGTCGATCTCTTCACTCGGGACAGCGATTTTCAGCTATTCTGTGAGGGTCTTAAGCAGAAGGAGAAACAGTTGGCGCAAAAAGTCGAAGAGATAAAAGAGCGGGACAAAGACTTGATGAATGCCACTGCCTGATGCAGCGAACTTGAGGCGACTCTTAAGGCAAAAGAAGAAGAACTCGAGATGAGTAAGGGGATGATGGTTGAGAACGCCGACTTTCAAGTGTGGGTGGCCGCCTTAACTACTGAGATTGATAGGAGGTAAACGGAGGCTAAGCGCTAAGGATATCGACCTTAAGGGCAAGCTTAGCGCTAAGGTTGATGGATTGGCTCGTGCTGAAAGGGATAGGGCGGCTGCCATATTGAAGGTAGCAGCTTTGGAAGATGCCCTTTGTGTTTGTAGATCAGAGCGGGACAAGGAGGCTGAGACGTCTGTGCTTAAGGTAGCAAGGTCTGAGGGATGTATCCGAGATCTGGAGGCGGAGTTGTCTGTGTTAAACTAACAAGTTACCGCTTTGAAAGCGGAGGATGTGCAATAGTAGTCGCAGGCCTCTACATCTCATGCTTTGGCCAACCCTGTCGCACCATGAGATTTATATGAGATGTGGGTTCATGCCGAAGCTCAACTTGACATGTATAAGTCTCTTCGTACCGATGGGAAGGTGTCTGAAGTAGAACTTTGGGAGGTGCGTATTAAAGCACGCGCCGCTTGTGAGGCGTGCAGTTATGACCCCGGAATTCCTGGCGGAGACGATGTTGAGTATGATGATGCGGACAAACTCACCTCCGATTCATGGTACAATGAGAAGTATATCATATATGAGGATGTGGCGTAGGACTTGGTTCTATTTGTTTTTGTTTGCTATTTTTTGTGAGGATGTCCTTGAGCCTTTTGTAAAACATTCCTCTAATATGTTAGCTGTAATGGAACAATTACATTGTTGTCTCTCTTTTTTTTTGTTGCGGGGGGCTCTGGGCTACCCAGCACTATGTGATATTTTGTCATAGGTGATCACAGCATTTTAGTAACTCGAACAAGTTTAGTGATTCGGGCGACATCGATTATTAAGTAATCTATGTGACGTCGACTATTAAATGATTTTAAGCAAGGTCGAACTCTTTATTTGACGATGGCTTTTGCCGTAAGGGTATTGTTTCGAGTTAATGTCGAAATGTTAACCCGTTGCGTTTCAAGCAGGGTCGAACTTATTGTTTTTGGCAACGGCTTTTGCCGTAAGGGTGTTGTTTTGAGTAAATGGCAAAATGTTAACCTGCTGCGTTTCGAACGAGGTCGAACTATTGTTTTTGGCGACGACCTTTGCTATAGAGGCGTTATTTTGAGTGAATGTCAAAATGTTAACTCATCGTGGTTCGATCGAATTCGAACTTTTTTTCTTGGCGATGACCCTTGGTCGTAGGGTTATTATTTCGAGCTTGTTGAAATGTTAACCAGTCGTGGTTCGATCGAGGTCGAACTCTTTATTTTGGCGATGGCCCTTGGTTGTAGGGGTGTTATTTCGAGCTTGTCAAAATGTTAACCTATCATGGTTCGATCGAGATCGAACTCTTTATCTTGGCGATGTCCCTTTGCTGTAGGGGTGTTATTTCGAGCTTGTCTAAATATTAACCCGTCGTGGTTCGATCGAGGTCGAACTGTTTATCTTGGTGATGGCCCTTGGCCGTAAGGGTGTTATTTCGAGCTTGTCGAAATATTAACCCGCCGTGGTTCGATCCAGGTCGAACTCTTGATTGAAAACGGAAATTGATGGAGAGAGAAATATTGAGTAAAATGTTGCTTTATTTCATTTATTGAAGTATTGTACATGTCAGTTTCATACATATTGGAGAAGTTTCCTTATATCTAGTCCCTTCATCCTTCGGCCTGGAGATATCATTGGCAGGAGAGGTGATGAATTATACTTTAAACTTCGAGACGTTCCCCTCATCGCCTCGTTAAAAACCTCCCGGAGAAAACCCAATTGGGACAAAACCCGGGTGAGAGAAAAAGAGTACGACTTTGGTGGCGTCGTTTTCTAGAAGTGAAAGTATTTGAGATGGGCAATATTCTAATTGTTTTGTAGTAGTTTTCCTTCCATTGTTTCTAGTTTGAATGCCCCTTTGCTTGCTGCCACTGTGATTTTATATGGCCAGTCCTAGTTACTTCCCAGTTTTCCTTCTTTTGGATCTTTGGTTGCTTGTGTTTTAGCCTTGAGGACATAGTCCTCGACTTTGAGTGGTCTTATTTTGGCCTTCTTGTTATAGTACCTTTCCGCTTGTTGGTTTTGGGCTACCATCCTTACACGAGCCATATCTCTCCGCTTTTGTACTTCGTCCAGGTCTTGTATTCTGTTTTCGTCTTTGTTTAGTCCACTCTCGTTGGAGTATCTCAGGCTGGGTTCTCCGACTTGAAAAGGTATGATGGCGTCAGTTTCATAGACTAATGAATATTGCATTTCGCTTGTGCTGGTTTTTGGCGTGGTGCGGTAGGCCCATAATGCTTTTGGTAGCATTTCCGGTCATAGCCTTTGGCATCCTCAAGCTTTTTCTTTACTATATTCAATATTGTTTTGTTGAAGGATTCCGCCTGACCGTTGCTAGTAGGATGGTATGGCATGGATAGTATTCACTTGGTGCGCCATTTTTCCAAGAACTCGGTCCTCTTTTCACGAAATGAGTCCCATTATCACAGCTGATTTCTTTGGGGATGCCGAAGCGGCATATGATATTTTTCCATATGAATGTGATGACTTCCTTTTCGCGTATTTGGGCAAATGTGCCTACTTCCACCCATTTGGAAAAGTAGTCAGTTAAAACTAAAAGGAAGCATGTCTTACCTCGACCTGTTGGGAGGGGTCCGACGATGTCTATTCCTTATTTGATGAAAGGTTATGGTGAAATGATATAGTGCAAGAGTTTGCCTACTTGGTGTATCATTGGTACGCACTTTTGGCATTGCTCACATTTCTTGGCGTAATCCACCGCTTCCCTTTTCATAGTGGGCTAGTAATATCCTTCTTGAATGAGGCATCTAACGAGGGCTCGGTTGCTTGTATGGGCATCGCAGTGACCTTCGTGTACTTCTTCGAGCACACGCCTTGTTTGATTTGGTCCTAGGCAATTAGCCAAAGGCCTCCAAATGTCCTTTTGTAAAGATCATGGTTTATGAGGCTGTACCTGGCCGCCTATATTCTAAGCTTTTTGGCTTTCTTTTTATCTTGCGGGAGTGTTCCTTCCTGCAAATATGTCATGATACGGTTGCGTCAATCCCAAGTTAGATTTATATAATGTACCTCTACTTGGTCTATTGACGAGTGGAGGAGGGTGACCACATTCTCCTTGGTGATATTTTTAGTCGTTGCTGTTAGTTTGGCGAGGCCATCTGCTTTGATGTTTTGTGCATGGGGTATCTGATCGAGTCGGCATTCATCAAATTCTGGCAGTAGCTTATGGATTTCTACACGGTATTTCTGTAGCCTTTGTTCCTTGATTTGGAAAGTCTTAGTAACTTGGTTTATGACGAGTTGTGAGTCGCACCTAAGGATGACTCGTCGTGCACCATATTTGAGGGCCAGTTTCAATCATGCAATTACGACCTCATACTTGGCCTCGTTGTTAGTCATATCGGGGCACTGTATGGACTGACGAATTACTTCGCCTATTGGGACTTCAAATTACTTCGCCTATTGGGACTTTAAGTACGAGTCTCAATCCAGATCCTGACATATTAGATGCGCCGTTAGTGTAGATGACCCAGAGGTCGGGTTGCCCGGGGGAGGTGCAAAGTGCTTGCTGCTCGACCTCGGGCAATATTTCTGCACTGAAGTCGGCGATGAAGTCAGCTAGTACCTGCGACTTTATCGATGTTCGCGGCTGATAGGTTATATCATGCTCGTTCAATTCTATGGTCCATTTGGCCAATCTTCCCGATAACTCGGGTTTATGTAGGATGCTTCTTATGAGCATGTGATTTTTACCCTATATGAATTATTCCCAGAAATTCAAACAAAATGATTTCTTTCATTATTTTGCAATTTTGTGGATTTTTGTGATATTTTATGTTAATTGTTTGCATTTTGTTTGTGCACTTTAATTAATGAAAACTATAAAAAAATATACACTTGGCATTTGCATTTTAGGATTAATTAGTAATTAATATTACAAACAAATAAAGAAGTAACAAAAAATGGTTCTTTTGCACTTATATTTTTAATTGTCTTAGTTTGCCTTTTAATTAGGAATTCGTGTTGTTGGAAATTGAGTAATATAATTTTAGAAGTCAATTTAGGTCTTTATTTTTAATTTGGCATTTAATAGAAATCAGAAAATATAAATAAAAAACAAAACAAAAAGTGAAAAGAAAAGAAAACAAATATAAAGAATTAAAAATTCTTGAATTTGGGCCAGATGTATTTCAACCCAAGATGAGACCCCAAAATCGGACCAAACACACCCCAGTCTAGGTCCAAAGCGAGTCTCAACCGGGCCTGCGCCCCCCCCTTAATGAGACGACGTCGTTTCATGTCGTCAAATCTGGTCCATCCGTCCACTCTAATCCAACGGTTCAGTTTCAATCCCTAATTTTAGATAAAAGTGTCCAAAACTCTTCAGAAAATTCAGAGACAAACATCTCCTTCCTCGTATCGCTAAAACGCGGTCACCCTCCGCCGGCCGGAAATCGCCTCCGCCGACGGCAATGCTCCAAATCACCCCAAATTCATACCCCATGCTCCTCTCCTCCTCCCCTTTCCATATCAATGGCCATTTTCCCTCAAAGATCAACCAAACCCTTCGAATCTTAGGTCTAAATCTCGGTCAAAAACCCTACCTTCCCCAAACCCGTCCAAACTAACACCATACACTCTCCTTACATCCCTCATCCCAAATCCACAGCCCTCAGCCATTGAATCATCCCCGTTCGTTTCGAATCTTAAATCGAAAATTGACCAAGAACCCTAATGACTACAATTTGGGGACAAAGGGCGTCCGGGCCATAATATCCCTTAATGAGGTGTTTTCTCATAGAAACACCTAATTAGGGATGATTATGTTCTGAATTTGTTAAGAAGGGCTACTGGTCGAGTTGAGGTATTTTTTTTCTCTTTCTTTATTTTTCTTTTTTGTTTTTCTATTGCTTTGATTCATGATTTTTTGCTCTCTGGGTTTTATTTTCGGTTTAGGATGTTTGCCATTAACTTGCTTTAGGATTAGTTGATTCATGACTCAGTGAATCTTCTTCTTAGTTTGATTATTTCTTTGTTATGCTTGATTCCATTATCACAAGTTTTCGATTTTCTTTTAGTTCAATCTTTGTGTTATTCATGTCTGACTCTATTTAGGTGATGTTTTGATTATTTTAGTCTGTGTAAATTCTGTTTTGTGATCCTTGATGATAGTTTAATTGTGTATTTTGATTTAGCTAGTAATCTCATATTGTTGTCTTTAATTAGATTAGTTGCTTGGATGTAGCTGAAATTAGAGTAGTTAGTTTAACTACAGTCAAAGGCTGATTAGGGTTAGTAGATTAAGGTTAAGGGGATGAGGTTAGTTTGACTAGGATTAGCAATTCTCAGGATAAGTCAAGGTAGTTGGGGTAATTCAGAATAGGGAATCTTTGAATAAGTGAATTAGAAGCTCTAGAACACTCTAGAATGGGGTTCAATTTAAAATTCTAGAAAACTTAGTAAGATAACTTGAAACACAAGTCAGCCTTTAGGGACATTTAAGCAAAAACAAAAATTAAGAAAGGATTAAAAATAAAAACTGAAAATCTGAAGCTTCCCCCTTAGTTTTGCCTATAAAAGGTAGTAGATAATGCCTTAATTCAGAAGTTTTTCAGCCTCTAAAAATTTCCCCCAAGTTTCCACAAATCTTCAAAAACTGATGATTTGAATTTCAAATCCAAATCCTAGATCTAGTTCTTCAAAAAACCAAAAAAAAAAAACAAACAAAAACAACAGAAAATTCAAAAAGTACTATTCTATTGAGTTTTTCTTAGATTAATTTCAAGTAATAGCTATAGATTTGAATTTCTAGCCTAGATAAATTTGGAAAATGGCAGGAAATTCCTAGTGTTCAGTTGCTGAAGTTTCAGAGTATGTTCTGGGTGTATTTTCAACTCTGTTTGGTCTTTTTCAAGCTATTTTGACTGGTTTCCTGTCTGATTTGGTGTGAAACATCTACTGAGTTCGTTTGAGACTGTTTCTGGGTTGAATTACTGTTGATTATTGGTGTTATTCTCCTTCATTCGTTCCTGGGCATGCTGTGATACTATTGTGGTCTTTGAATTAGTCATATTGTTACTGTGTTGCTGCTGGTTTGTGACTGTTGGATTCCAGTTGTTGTTAACTGCTGTTGATCTCTTCTTCTTCTGTTGTATTCTATTTCCAGGTACACATCTTGTAAATTCCCAGTTTATGGACATTAAATGAAGTGATGATTGATTCTCCGATTGTTTCCTTATTGTGTTTCATGTTAGTTTTAGGATAGATTTCCATTTGTAATTAAACAGGACTGTTTTTGAACCGTGGACTGTTAAAGTACATTGACTTCTTATGATCATATGAGTTTCGTATTTAGTAGTGTTAGCTTAAATTAGTTTGAAGTTCAGAATTTGTGTTACTATGAGTTAATTCAAAATATCAATTCAGAGTTCGTGTTTCAGATTCTCCCTCTTCAATGTTAGTCGAGTTCTATCCACTCAAATGATTAGATGTTGAATAATTGTTTAAGTTTAATTATTTTGTTCCGAATTTAGGCCATTAACATGTTCGTGCATGGCTATAATTAGTACACTGCTTAGAATACTAAATAGGTATGTAGTAAAATTTGAAGGTAATAATAGTTGAACTATGTAATCGAGTTGTTTAGTCTATACATTTGAAGTTACATTCATGATTATTCTGTTAAATTCAATACAGGTTTCTAGTTTTTTTACCTTTTGTGATAGATGAGGTTTAACCCACTGTTATTATCCAGAAATTCACCAGTAGGTACATAGATAAGGAAATCTAAACTTTAGAATTAAAATTAAATCTGTTTGGTTTAGATGTCAAGTTGTTTTGGGTTTTGTTGTGATGATTAAGTTTAATGAGGTCCGAAATTCCATGTGTAAAGGTTTAAAAATAGAAATCAGTATAGAAATTGCCAACGTTCAAATAAGTGTGTGTGGATTTTAATATTGTCATGCGTCAATTTGAATAAGTAGCTTAATTACCTGCAAATTGTTAGGTCCGATTGATTAAGTCTGGGCCTGAAACCTGTCTGTACGTAGCCCAGCTTGAATCTGACTATGTACTCTTTCTTCCTGGGCTAAGCTTGAAGCCCAAAGAGTATTGCTGAGGGTCTGAGCTTATATAAATTCATGGACCCAAATATAGTAGTTCTTAAATAGTACTAATTAATTAGGCCCTTTAGAGACAAATTTGATAGAAAATAATAGTTTGCTTTAGGATATCCTTAAATAAAAATGAGGTGCGCCGCGCCAAACAAAATTTAAAAAATAGCATGGCCCTCTTAACTGTCTTCTATAAAAATATTTATACCTCGGGACGTGCCGTTTAGCGAATCTCATGGCCTCCCGCAAAGTTAATAATACGCTAGTCACTTTAGGCCCGGCATTTAATAATATTACCTTCCTAAACTCGGGTACACATTTATGTGACCCAAATCCAAATCTCAACGAAGTTGAAATGTGTCAAAAATTACTGGTGCATTTATGTGACGTGATTCGAGACGTGTTTTCATGACGTGGCAATTCCCTTTAAAAACAATAATAAAAGTGGTTTAAAGTTAAAAAGCACAAAGGTTAAAACATGTTTTAAAATCAGATAAATAAGCCAAATATGACAGTTGAGCGACCGTGCTAGAACCACGGAACCCGAGAATGCCTAACACCTTCTCCCAGGTTAACAGAATTCCTTACTCGAATTTCTGATTCCCGGACTGTTAAACATAGTCAATAATTTCCTCGATTCGGGATTCAACCGGTGACTTGGGGCATCATTAATCTCCCAAGTGGCGACTCTGAATCTTTTATAAATAAATCCCGTTTCGATTGTCCTTTAATTGAAAAAACTCCTTTACGCCCTTTTTGCGGGGTGTAGATAAAAGGTGGTGTGACACTTCTAAGGGGGAAAGTCGTCACCACCGATATGGGGTGACATTGGAAATACGGTCTAATATTTCGTGAAGTTATGACCAATGCCAAAGCTAGTTTTTCGAGGTGGGGATACCTCGTTTCAGCGTCAATCAAGGTTTTGCTAATATAATAAATCAGGGATTGCGTACATGTGTTCTCACGGACCAAAACTGTGCTTACCGCAACTTCTAAGATAGCCATGTAGATGAAGAGGAGTTTGCCAGGATCTTCCTTAACAAGTAGTGGAGGTGAGGATTAGTACGCTTTTAGTTATCTTAGAGCCTTGATGCAATCTGAATTCCACCGGAGCCCGTTGTCTTTCTTCAACACGTTAAAAATTTATGGTATCTGTCGGATGATCGTGAGATGAACCTTGACAGGGCGGCTATCCGGCCCGTCAGGTTTTGTACCTATTTTTTCCTGGTTAGTATTTCGGGTATTCCTTCGATGGCCTTGATATGGTGTGGATTGACCTTAATGCCTCTTTATGATACCAAGAAACTGAGGAATTTTCCTGAGGTTACACCAAATGCGTATTTTTCGGGATTTAGCTTCATTCTGTACTATCTCAATATGCCAAAGGCCTCTGTAAGGTGGTCATTGTGGTCCTCTTTACTTTTGGATTTGACCAATATGTCGTCGATGTAAACCTCCATCGTTTTGCCGAGTTGGTCTTTAAACATTTTGGTGACCAACCTCTGGTATGTCGCCACCACATTCTTTAATCCGAATTGCACGACTCTGTAGTAGTATGTTCCCTGATGGGTGATGAACGTGGTTTTCTCCTGGTCTTCCTCCTCCTTGAGGATTTGGTTGTAACCTGAGTAGGCATCCAAAAAGCTCAGCAGTTCGTGCCCTGCTGTTGCATCCATGAGTTGGTCGATATGGGGTACTGGAAAAGAATCTTTTGGGCAAGACTTGTTTAGGTCCGTAAAATTGATGCACATCCCCCATTTTCTGTTTCTCCTTTTTACCATGACCACATTCGCGACCCATTGGGGATATTTTGATTCTTGGATAGAACCATTGATGAGCAGTTTATCAACTTCAACGCTGAAGGCCTCATTTATTGGAGCATTGAACTTTCTCCTCATCCGTCGCACCGGTAGATATAGCAGGTCGATGTGCAACTTATATTTAGCGATATCTTTCGGAATGTCCGACATATCTGAATGGGAGAAGGAAAACATTTCGGCATTGTTAGTTAAGAATTTATGAAATATACTTGGTTCTGGGAGATTGTGTCCGATATAGGCCTTTTTTGTGATGTCGTTGTTGTCTAGTTGGATAGGGTCGAGATCTTATACGGTTGACTTAGCAGCCTCTACGATATCAGGATCTTTGATGACATCAGTTTGTGCGTCGAGTTTGGTTCCCGATGCCGTTAATTGCTATGCCTCCGCGTTCACTCCCTTTAGTTGTTGGATGTGTGCACAATCTTGGGCAATGCGATAGCATTCTTGTGCGGTGCGGTGCTCGCCCAGGATACTGAATATCCCCTATGGAGTAGGGAACTTGATTACTTGGTAGAGACTTGATGGGACGGCTCGCATGGAATGTATCCACGGACGCCCTATGATGGTGTTGTAGGCTGTGTCTTGGTCCATATCATGAAACATTGCTTCCAAGGTGACTCCTTCTTCTAGGATAGGTAGCACTATTTCTCTAGAAGTTCACTCGATTGCATTATTAGAACCTATTAGTGTTATGCAATGCGTTACTATTTTATCTTCGAGCCTCATCTGTGCGAGGACTTGAGGATGGATAATACACGCGCCCCTTCTGTCATCGACCATTCTTCTTTTCACATCAGTATATGCAATACGTAAATTAATAACAAGAGCATTTTAGTGAAGGAAAGACAAATCATCGGTATCTGACTTGTCAAAGATGATTTCATCATACCGTTCATGAGTGATCGACCGTTTGTGTTTGTGTGTAGTGGTGAACTTTACATGGTTGATTGTTGTCATGTCACCTCCACCGATTATCATTTGTATGGTACGGGCAGGAGAGGGTGGTCTTGGAGGTCTCTGGGGTTATTCGCATCCGCGGGCATAGTTGGCTCATTCTCGGTTGCTCATCAGTTCTTTCAGGTGTCCCTGATTTAACTTTCTTACTACCTCCTGCCGTACACCAATACAGTCCTCTATTTTGTGACCTTGTTCCTGGTGAAATTCGTAGAGGACGTTCGACTTCTGATTACTTGGATCAGACTTCATTTTTTGCGGTCATTGTACCATCGTGCCGGGTTTCTCTAGTGCGTACACTATTTCTAAAGGGGAAACACAAAAATTGTGAGCCTATAAGAGCGAAGGCATACCTCTTTTGTTTCGCTGTGTCACGGTGTTCCGAGAAGGGCCGTCCGTGTTCTGCGAGGGAGGCTGGATGGATGTTCTAACGTAGGGTTAATGTCTATCTCGGCCGAGATAGGGACCCAAATGGTCTGTTTGACCGTCATTACGATGATCTTTCTTTGTTTTTACTTGAACTGATGTCAGCTGTTGGATCGAACCATTGCGATCGTCTTTGTCAGCCCTTACCTCGGTGCAATAGGCATTGTGGATTTCTTCCCAAGTGGTTGGAGGGTATTTCATGAGCCTGCTTAATAGCTTCCTGGTTACTCTCGACCCATTCCTGCTCAACCCGTTATGGAAGGCCGCTATCACCATCCTCTCTGATACATTCGGTAGGCTCATTCTCACCCTATTAAACTGGGCTAGGAAGTCCCTGAGTCCCTCACCAGACGTCTACCTAACAACGAATATGTCGTTTACCTTGGCAGATCGTTGCCTTTCATGGATGTGACATAGTGGATAATATGATATTCTGGGTCTGTAGTACCGTCATATATTTTCAGGTATAGTGGAATTTTGAAGGTTTTAGGTATGGCGTGGGGGGCTGCTTCCTCGTTGTACGGTTGCTCGATGAATCGACCAACGCCCCATTTTGGTAGCAACTTTGGGGCGCTTGATATTTTATCGACCCTTTCCTCATGTTCCTTCATCTGGTCACGGAGTGCCTTATTCTCATTTTCAATTTCCTCCATTTTCTTTAGAATGGCTGCAAGTGCGTCATTACCTGCGTCAACAGTAGTGTGAGTGTTACCTGTTCGGGGGGCATCTTGTTCACTAGTGGTTGTCGTGATATCTACGTGTCCAATGTCTCTATTCTCCCTTTAAGCGGGTTTGTCAAGTATGTTGTTCATGGTGTTTGTTAGTCATTCTTCCAGTAGTCTTTTTACCGTCGGTGGTGCCTCTCCTGTTGTAGACATGTAGGCTTCCTTTTCGCACGAAGCAGTTATGCTTTCGCGTGGAGGAGGCGAAGTGTCTCTCCTAGGCGTAGCAATTGGTGTCACATTTTCATTGTCTTCCCTGCCGTCTTCGCTGATGGTGTCCAGGATGTTGGTTGTGACACCCACTATCGCTTTTAACCTTGCATGTCCTTTTCCTGCCATTGTTAGTTTATGTAATGCTAGGAAAAGATGTCTATCTCTTTTTATGATATAGATGAAACTAAAATTTCAACTAAAGAAATCCTCACAGACAACGCCAAATTATTTGACAAAAAAGTATTAAACCTTTTGACTAACCAATTAATGATGAGAAGTGGGGTAAATCTTAGTTAAGGATAATAAAATTTAGACCAAATGATGGCTGAAGTAGACAAGATGAAAAGACGGTAAGTAATATGTTGAGCTGATTAAATACTCTTAAATGCAGTGACATTAATGTGCAATGGATCTGAATAAATGCGGCTAACAAATCAAAAGAAGTTACTACCCAATTATTGTGATCTTTTGGAGAGCCTCTTCCCCTGACAATAGTGTAGAAAGAGAAGAGGTATCAGACGATTGAGGATTCTTAGGATCTTGTCTGTATAGAACAACAATGTATGCTTTTTGTTATGCAATCAATGAATAAGGCCACTCTAGTATATTCTTTCAGATAAATCTTTTACAAAGTGTTCTCTTATTTTTTTTCCCGGATCCCTTCTTCTTTACTAACTCTTCCTATTTATAGGGGATAATTTCCCAAGAAACCCTAAAAAGTACAACATAAAGAATATTAGAAAAGCATATTCTTACTGTCTCCCTCTAAGTCTAAACTATCATTAACGTCTCGTTTCGGCTGACCGCTCTTGGTCGTCGTCCTTTGCCACAACGACCATTAGACGTCGCGTTATAGTAACCTCATTTCATGACGTGCTTAACAACTGTCATTGTTGTCAAATTTGGACCCATATAATATTGAGAAGGAAAATTGTAAAATCAAAGGTAAAAGTGGGAACATAATTAGCTAATTGTGGCCTAGAATTGCAATTTAAAATGTTCGATCATTTAAAAATGAAGAACAAAGGGTATTTTTACGCAAAAATTCCTTAAGGGCATGGTGAGGTGACATGTAATATGGTAAGTTTTTAAGGATATCTTTACACAAAAAATATAACAGAGGATAAAATTAAATATTTTCACATAGCAAAGGGGTAAGTTTGACCTTTTTCCCTGCTTTAAAGGGAATCATGTGTGACATGAGTTCTCATATTTGGATATGAGGTTTTTGCAAAGGGTATCAATAGTTTGATTTGGCCGGTTATTTTATAAAATTTGTATCATACTAATTTTTTGGCTATTTCATTCTCAATAATCTCGGTTTCTCTTTAGTATCGATATAGTTCGGTTAATTTTTTGGTATATTTTTAAAAAAGTCATGCAAGAGTCACTAGTCGAAGTTAGAATGCGATAAATATGTACTTGCATAGGAATTTGGCAAAATTCTCCTGGCATTTTTGTTATTTTAAATGTGATTTGCAAAAGAACATAAAAGATGTCCAGAATAGAGATTCATCCCACTATCCTATGGTAGCGTAAAATAAATTAAGCAAAGACAAGAAAAATATAAATCATACGAGTGGAAAGATATTAATCAAAGTTGGACTCAAGAATCGAGTGTATTAGAAGATTAGTATCCAACAAGAGAAATCTAAAATCATAAGGACAGATATCCAATACCTTATGGCTTATTGCCCAAGATCGTTGGAATATCTAGTGGCTTGCTACTCAAGATGTTTGAACTCATTTAGTTTCGATATGAGTAGTAGAATAGGTTTAAAAGTTGGGACGCTGATATTAATTGTTTGGTCACTTGTAGCCATTCCCATGATCCCAAGACCGAAGAAAATTTTTTAATGCTTTGTTAGTTTTAAACTTAGTATATAAAATATATATTTCATATATAAATTTATTCGGTACGATTCAGTATTTTTATAGATTTATTTTTACAAAATTAAAATTCTACCCTATCATTCGGTTTGGTTATAAGTTTATATAAAAACCTATGATTTTATTTTAAAAAACCTAATAATCAGTTCCAAGAGGTGAATGATTATTTACAGCTTGTTTTAATGGTTGTTATATATTATTTCATAATGAATTATATAATATTGTATAGTGTTGTACTGTATCGTTTTAATATATTCAATATTTGAATAAATTGTATCATTTATCATGAAAAATAAACTTGCAATATTACGAAGTAAAAATAAGGTACGCGGTAAAATTATTATATAAAAGGAAGGATAAAATATAAAATAAAATTATTTAATAATAAGGAGGGGCAAGATGAGAAGAAAAACTAAGATAAGGATGCGACCACACCAAATCGGTCCTTTCGTAGAGTGGCAATTTTCGTCATTATATTTAATAATATGCTACAATAAAATTTAAGTAATAATCATAATAAATTTTGCATTTAAAATAATACAATATAATAGGTGTAAGGCCCCAAAAAATTTCGCTAAGTAATTTAGGATTTCGTAGTGTCACACATGCTTATTATAATATTTTTATATACTATTAACATGGTTGACATCAATTAGACTTGGTAAATATGAGTATAAGTTTTATGGTAAGTGATGTGAGGTCCAAATGGAAGCCTAAGTGTATGCCAAATGGGAAAATTTTCGTAATAGGCCAATATTCCAAATGGATTCACACAAGGCTCCACTTTAAACGAGCATATATAATTATGTATAAGGTTTTATGTGGTGAATAGTATATCAAATGAAATCTCTTTGAGTCTAATTTCCAATGCTTCAAACCGTTCGTCATTTGGACATTCCTACACAAAATTATGATCAAATTACCAAATACTGGAAAATGATATCCTGTGTCAATTCTGCGACCGCAGAATGTGTCGCATTTCTCACTCTGCGGTCGCATTTTGGCCGCAGAATGGGCCAGTGTAGCCCAATTTTAGGCGTCGATTCTGCGAAGCATTCTGCGGACCGCATATCGATTCTGCGGCCCATTCTGCTATAGCAGAACCGACATCGTGGGGTTATTTTTTTTAATTTCTAAACCCGACCCCCTATCGATATATTAGGTGCTATAGCTCGTTTTGAGCATTTTTCTGAGTATTTCTAGAGTGAGAGAGAGGGGATTTAGAGAGGGAAAGTTTTTCTCCTCAAATTTATCCATAAAATCTTGCTAATTCCTTGAAGATAATCAAGTGAAGGCCCTAGATCTTCATCCCTAGAGGTAAGATTTCATCACCCTAGCTCTTATTTCTATTCTTAGCTATAAGGAGTAATTAGGGAGGTGATTCATGAGTATAAGAATAGATGCCTTACATGCATATCAACCTCAGGTTTATGGAGAGATTATTGAACATAATTAAGTGAATATTTGGTTGGGGAAATGGAGGAAAAGCTTGAAAAGGGGATTTGAAATCAAGATGCTCATCTAGTGTTTGATAGAATGCTCAAATGAGCTAAAATCATGAATATCTTTCTAATTTTTGCTCAATTTTTCTATGTCTCAAAATATATTGAATTTGCTAGAATTTTCGGAACGTTGTAGTAACTTAAGGAAAAGCTCTTCGAGATATGTATGGCTAACTTTGATCTTTGTAAAATTACCTTGTTTGGTGTATGAATATTTGGTATGTGATAGCTACGTGGATTGATTGTGAAATTCTTTTGATTGGTTTGATTAAGTGCTATGTGGTAAGAGTTGAGAAACGAATGATAGAAGGAAATCGTAGACGATGCAATTGGAACAACTGTGGTAATAACATATTTGGTTTCTTGTGGGTAATTATTGCAATGACTTGAATTGCTTATGAATTGTTGAATATAAGGGAATTGGTATTGTTGGCTATGGAAACATTTGTAACATTGTTGTGGCTGTGTCTTGAGAAGTATTGTTGTTGCTCTTCTTGTTTGTGAATTGATTGTTGTGGTTGTGTTGTTTGTGAATTGAAACTATACGGCGGGGTTGGGTTGCGCGCCGCAACACGGAGTTATAAGGTGTGGGTTGTGGTGATAAGGGTGGCCGATGTAATAAGGGTGGCCGAGGTAATAAGGGTGGAAAAGTGATGGAAATCACTATCGAAATAAACACTTGAAAAAATTTGTGAAATCATTAATGTGGAATTGTGAAAGGAGACAACAGGAGAGTTTGTAACCTGTGGGGAACCGATTGTCCCTTTGTTTGGCTTAATTGTACCTTCTATGTGTGTTTGGTTGTTGCTTCTATTGCTGTTTTCTACTTGTGTATGGTTTGAGGTTACTTGAAACAAAGTTAGATGTTGAAAACTTGTTTGGCTTGATTGTTCCTTTGCTTGTGCATTTGATTGTTGTTTCTATTACTGTTATCTACTTGTGTATGGCTTGAGTTTACTTGGGACAAAGTTTTTTTCATACATACCAGTACAATTCAAATGTACTGACGTCCCTTTTGCCGGGGGCGCTACATTCGTGTTATGATTGTAGGTGGACCCATAGCAGGTACTCCAGTCCACCGACCGTAGCTCCTCATCACTCCCCGTCAGCTGATTCGGCGAGCCCCTTTCCATTCGGGGCCCTATGTGGCTCACGCCACTTTCTATTTTGGGATCTTGTTTTGATGTTGTATAAAGGTATAGCCGGAGCCTTGTTGCCGGCATTTCCATATTATTCTTCAATTGTATTTAGAGGCTCCGAAGACAGGTTCTGGGTAGTGTCGGGCATGGTAATTTAAAAGATAAATATTGATGTGTGGCAATGATGTATAAAAATTNAAAAGGCACCCAGGTCCACTTGACTGGGGATACCCGGTCGGGCGCCGGTCATGTTCCTCGAATTTGGGGCATGACAATAGGTAACAACCATCCAAATAATATAAGGGGGAGAAATTCTATTATGTTTGTTTAAAAAATAAGGGTACATGTTCAAAGGATTATTTAAAATAATAATAATAATGCACTGTTTACTGAACTATGGTTAATTACACCCTCAACTAGGGATACTTATTGGATGGATTGGGTGGTTATTTACTCTTAACGGGTTAGCTAATCGGTTATAGCTTTTTAAATGTATTAATTCGCTAGCCACCTGATAAGATATCGGGCGGATTGGTATCGATTTAGCTATTATCGGGCGGTTATCGATTTAGTTTCAGCTTATTGAAACTTAGCATAGTTCAACACAGTATTGGAGAGTACATCCCCGAGACAACAATATAGTCTACATTTCTCATACATATATATCAACTAAATTACATCATGAGGCCATATTACTAGAATCAAATACTGGATATCAAATACTTCTTTTATCTTCTCATACTACATTCAAGTGGATGGTAAGGTATTGAGAAGTTCACAACATAATACATCAACAATATCATTTGAGCAGATTTCTTACTGTTTAAGAAGATGACAAACTATTAAAAATAAAAACACAACTTGGTTAAGATTGAACTTAACCAATTCGATAATCCAGCTGCGACGTCCGTTGCCATGTCCTCTATCACAATGATATGCTGGCGGTCTTCTATCACCACCCCAAATATCCCAGTCATGATGGCGCCTGTCACAGTACTAGGCAAGCCAAACCAACACATACCACAACGAATTCCTTTTATAAATTATTTTTCTAAAACCGATTAAGTCTCAAAGATTTCATAAGTAAAATGAAAATCAATAGAAATATGTGGAAAATAGCTCAATACACTAACACAGCCCAAATCCGGCGTCACTAGTCATGGGCCTCTAAATACAACCGAAACACTGTCTAGATAGTACAATATGAGTCTAAAATACAAAATACTAAGATAGGAAGGAGGAAGGCAGGGTTGCGAACGCCGTGCAGCTACCTTGCGATCTCCGGTGGAACTCTGAGAGTGCTTGAAGCTCACTCTGATGCTCGGACACCTGGATCTGCACACAAGGTGCAGGGAGTAACGTGAGTACACCAACTCAGTAAGTAACTAAAGTAACTAAGTTCTGAGTGTAGTGATGAGCAATTAAAATCATATAAGAATTTTCAACAGAAATATCAAGTTAAAATCAGCAGTTCAATAGCCAGCTATCTCGGTAAAACCCCAGTTTCAATTCAAAACCTTTAAAAAACATTTATTCAACATTTTTCAACAGAGGCTCGGTATAAAGAAGAGTGAAAGCAACAAAAGTCATAAACAAGCCCCTCGGGCAAGGTATCGCTCATAAGAATGGCCTATCGGGCAAGCCTCTCAGTCACTCGTGACTCAACTCTCGTCAAACAATACTCACACTAAGCAGTCTGGATCAATAATGTCTCATAATAATAATAATAATAATAATAATAATAATAATAATAATAATAATAATCATAATAACCGTTATGGCGCGCAATCCGATCCATAATTTATAGTCGACTACGCTCACTGGGGGTGTGCAGACTCCATAGGGGATCCTACATCCCAAGCGTCATATTGCGGCGGTGCGCAGCCCGATCCAAAATATATATCGGAGTGCTGTCCGATCCATATGTATATCATTGCGGCGTACAGCCCGATACACACACACACACACACACACACACACACACACACACATATATATATATATATATTGTTGCGGTGTGCAGCCCGATCCATAACATATATATAATCCTCACCATTGGGTCCTCAACCTCTCTCAGTCATTAACCTCATGGTCACTCGGGCATATCAGGGAAACTCAGTGTCACGCCCCAAGTTTGAGGGACATGACCGGCGCCCGACCGGGTAGCCCCAGCCGAGCGGACCTGGGTGCCTCTCCTACCCCACGTGTTGCCCATGTCTTACTTACTCAATATTCCAAGAACTAGCCAAACAATTAATTTAGATCACCCTTTTTGCAAAACATACATACATACAATTTAGTTAGTGAAATTACCAATTCGTTTCCCAACAAAGGAAACATGGATTTACATAAACTTCTAACCCACATCCACTATCTACGGATCCTCTAAAAGTACAATAGGATAATACAGTATTCGCCGGTAACAAGGCTCCGGCTATACCTTACACAAAATCAAAATAAAACTTCGGACACAAGTGGCCTGAGCCACGTAGGGCCCCGAGGGGAATGGGGATCACCAAAAGCTGATGGAAGACGAAGGGGAAGCTACGATCGATGGACTAGAGTACCTGCTGCGGATCCATCTACAATCATAACACGAATGTAGCGCCCCCGGCGAAAGGGACGTCAGTACATTTGAATTGTACTGGTATGTATAACAAACCTTACCCTGAGTAACCTCAATCCATACACAAGTAATAAACAATAGAAGGAAGTAACAATTGAGTACACACAAGGAAGA
>MU714709.1:62337-91820 GCA_026770625.1 Nicotiana glauca
TTTTGAGAGCAATTTATATCACTTTGTACCCCTCTTTAATTCACCACCTCCCACTACTCTAAGGTTTAACATGCATGCAAGGAATCCATTGTTATACCCATGAATAACCTCACTAGTGACCCCTTATATCTGAGAATAAAACAAACAAGAGTTGGGGTGATGAAGTATTACCTCTTGAGATGAAGGTCTAGGGGTCTCCACTTGATTTTCTTCAAGGATTTAGCCATATCTTATGGAGTAATTTGATGGGGAGACTTTACCTCTCTAAGAACCCTCTCTCTACCTCTAGAAATGCTCAGAAGAATGCTTAAAATGAGCTATAACACTGTATATATCGATATGGAAGTCGGGTTAAAAATTAGAAAATTGGAGCCCCGAGTCAAATATGCGGTTGCAGAGTAAACATGTGGTCCGCATAATGGACCGCAAAATGCACCTCAGAAACTGGACACTCTGACTGAGTCTGCGGTAAGAATGCGGTCCGCATTCATGTTCTGCGGTCGCAAAGTGCACCGCAGAACTGACCCTCGCAAAATTCAAAGGAAAATATACGATGACTATGCGGTACGCATTTCGATTATGCAATCGTATTTCGACCGCATAACTAACTTCAATTTTAACCAACATTATGACTAACTCTGTGGCAGATATGCGGTCCACATTCCTGATTTGCGGCCGCATTCTGGACCACATTTCTTGCATTTTTTCTGGAAACTTATTCTTGACTTTTTAATGCATTATTCGAATCTTGGCACTACGAGCTACTAGGTTTTAAGTACAAAATTTTACGGGGCCTTACACTCAGCCCAAACAGTTTTCATGTATTAAGAAATAGAGCGATGGAACTGGATTTAAACAATTAAACAGGTAAAACATGACTGAGGATATGCTTTCAAATGAGATAGAGCGAGGAAAGTAGTAAAAATACCCCTAAGGATCTAACAGGTCGGCACAAGGACCTAAACACAGGGTACAACCCAATATATAGTATCAATCTCCAAAATACGGGATATCATAAGATTTCAAATCAAATACACAGCTTGATAGTCGCTACGGGACGGACCAAGTCACAATTCCTACCGGTGAACGCCCATACACTCATCACCTAGCATGTGCGTCACCTCATTTATCAAAACAAATACGAAATATCAGGTTCCATACCCTCACATCTAGATTTACAATGGCTATTTACCTCAAACCGGATGAAATACTACTCCGCGATGCCCTTGCCTCTCGACTCGGCCTCAACTTGCGTCGAAACTAACCAAAATTAGAATCATAACGTCAATATACGCTAAGGGAACGAAGCCCATGCGAAAATAATATCACGCCCCAAAATCCGAGGGGCGCGACCGGCGCTCAACCGAGTATACTCGACCGAGCAAGCCTGTTAGGTCTCATTCTACCCAAACTAACTCATGAATAAATAAGAGATTGGACTCCATTAATCAAATTCTATCAACATATAATTAACGATTTCCATTTCATTTTCATTAGCAACTTCATTCTCCACTTTAAAGGTATTACAAGTTATATACATCATTTTCAAACATCAATATTTCTATTTTAATTTCCAATACTCGACACTACCCACAACCTATCTACGGAGTCTCTAAATACAACTAAAGAGTAATATGGAAATTCCGGCAACAAGGCTCCGGCTATACCTTACACAAATACCAAAATAGACTCCAGAATGAAAGTGGCATGAGCCACGCAGGGCCCCGAGAGGAAAGGGGCTCACCAATACAGCTGACGGAAAGTGGAGGAGGTGCTACTGTCGGTGGACTGGAGTACCTACTATAGAACCACCTACAATCATAACACGAATTTAGCGCCCCCGACAAAAGGGATGTCAGTACATTTGAATTGTACTAGTATGTATAATTAAACACCATTTTACTAGAAAGAACTATCAAACAGGTACAAGTAAATAACATGGGTATATCAAAGATGCAATTCATATAACCTTTCATACAATTTTCAAAAACATAGATTAGAGCATTTTCGTCACATGTTCACCACTGTTCTCAATACCACCACCATCTTGAGTGGAGTCCAGTCACGACCCAACCGGCTAGGTCACCTCATTGGAGGCATTGCTCTCAATAAATATTTCATTTCCCCTTATTCAGAATTCAATACTGACACATTACCACCATGTGTGCAGCATGGTATCCGATCACGAAGCGATCGGCTAGGTTGCCTTGCCTTGGCATTACTCATTTCTCATTAGTCAACACATCTGAATCTTTATTTCACACATATCATATCAATTCCTTGGCACCCAAGGCCACCATTATCACATCGTTTCTCTTTTCAATATTCATTTAACAAGTTGTGGTCATAGACATATACCACAAAATAATTCAAGTTGCAATCACAGGTAAGTGAGCACATAGCTAGCATGAATAATTCCGTGTTTCGATGTCGGCTTATAGCCCAAGTATTTCAACACATAATTGTACTTTTTCATCATTTTCTAATTATCAAGAGTGGTACATTATTCACATTGAGGCACATCATTCACGTATATGTATAGATAATTGCAAATCAATTAATACGTAATAACAATCAATACACTAACCAATTCAACTCTTAACATACTTTCGTAAATGATAACGACGCTCAATTTCTAATAAAAGGGGGGTTTTAGCCATACATACCTTTCTTGAGCTTTCCTTTTATTACTACGATATTCCGGAAATTCTAGCAACTTCAATCTATTTTGAGACATAGAAAAATTGAACACAAATTAGGAAGATATTCATAATTCTAACTTATTTGATCATTTTATCAAATACTAGTTGGGCATCATGATTTCAAATCCCCTTTTCAAGATTTTCTTCATTCCCTAACACAATCTTTAATTATTTATGTTAAACAATCTTCCCATGAACCTAAGTCGTACATGCATGTATACATAATAGTATTACACCCAATAATCATACCTCAATACCCCATCTTATACTCCAAACTCATAATTAAAACCTAGGGTATAGAATCTTACCTCTTAGATGAAGAACTTGTTATTGGGTTCTTTGATTCTTGAAGATTGATGCAAGATTTGGATGATTTAAATGTTGGGTTCCTCCTTCTCTCTCTAAAATGCTCTCACCTCTCTCTAAAATTAGTAGAAAATGACCCCAAATGAAGCCCCAAAGGCTATATATCAAAATGGGGTCGGGTTATAAAAATTAGAAAATTAACCCTCCTATGTCAACTATGCGATCGCAGAACGGACCGCAGAATGGGTATGCAGGCCTCAGATTCGTCACAGAACTCGTTGCCAAGAACTGGGCTGTTCTGCCTCATTCTGCGACCATTATGCGATTGTAGAATGGATCTGCGGTCTGCAGAGTTAAATCTGCGATCGCAGATTTCATGCAGAATCGCATTTTTCCAGCTTTGGGTAATTGGATCATAACTTTGTGTAGGAATGTCCAAATGATGAACGGTTTGAACAGTTGGAAACTAGACTCAAAGAACTTTCATTTGATAGGTTATCCATCACCTAAAACCTTATAGATATTTAGATATTCTTGTTCAAAGTATGGACTAGTGCAAGATCATTGGAAATTTTAGCCTATTATGGACTTTTTCCAATTTTTCTTAGACTTAGGCATTTCCTTGGACCCCAAGTTACTTACCATAAGACTTATACACATATTTACCAAATCCAATGGATTTACACCATATTAATAGCATATAAAAATATTATAATAAGCCTACGTGACACCGCAAAATCCTAAATTACTTAACAAAAATTTTCGGGGCCTTACAAATAATCAAATTATATAAAAACTCCCGAAATTGGTCCAACCCGACCCTCGGGCCCATGTCCCGGAATTCAATAAAAATCACATCAATATTATCCTTGTCCTCCGACGAGTCTATTCATACCAAAAGCATCGAAATCGGACCTCAAATGACCCCTCAAATCCCCACTCAAAGCTCTCCAATATCAAGCCCTTATCCCTCAATTTTCTTCCTTAATTTCCAATAGTACCATGATTAAACAATGGAAAATCGGTCATAAATATAAGTAATAAAGCTTAGGTAGCTTACCCAACTGATAATCGTTGATTTCCCCTTGAAAATCACTGCCCCAGCTCACTTTCCGTCTTCAAAAATGGAGAACTTAGCAAAAATTCGTGAAGGAAACCTTATATACTTTCTGACCCAGGGATTTCGAACCCGCGGTCCTCTTTCCGCTTCTGCGGTCAAACCAACCGCTTCTGCGGTTTTCACTTAAGTTCCAGGGACCACATTTGCGTCTCTCCTTCCACACATGCAGTCTCGCAGGTTCGCTCAAGCTAGCGCACCTGTGACTTCTGGTCCTCTAGCCGTTGGCCACTTCTGCAGCTTCCCCAACGCTTCTGCGATCACGCACCTGCGGTCCCCAATCCGCAGGTGCGATTATGACAGGGGCATCAACTTCAGCTGCTTATTTCCAAAGCTAAACTTTCCGAAAATCTTCTAAATCCATCCCGAAGCCCCCGGGACCTCAACCAAAGATACGAACAAGTTACATAACACTATTCAAACTTATACCAATCTTTGAAACACTTAAAGTAACATCAATTCATCAAAACACCCTCGGCTTCGAGCCTAAGGTTTCCAAAACTTCCAAATTCCGCTTTTGATCAAAATGTCTATCAAACCTTGTCCGAGTGACTTGAAGTTTTGCACACACATCACAAATAACACAACGGACCCACACCAACTTCTGGAATTCCATTCCGAGCCCTATATCAAAATTTCCACTACCAACCGAAAATCGTCAAAATTCTAATTTTGCCAATTCAAGCCTAAATCTACCACGGACCTTCAAAACACATTCCGATCACGCTCCTAAGTCAAATCACCTCACAAAGCCCTTCAAATCATAAAAATGAAATTTTGAGGTCGTTTACTCATAAGTCAACTTTCAGTTGACTTTTCCAACAAAAAGCCAACTTAAGAGACTAAGTGTCTCATTTCTCTACCAAACCACTCCGAACCCAAACTAATCAATATGATAACACATAATACAGTTGAACAAGGCATAAAGAAGCAGAAATGGGGGAAACGGAGCGGTAATTCATGAAATGACTGGCCGGGTCATTACATCGCCCCCTTTAAAGCAAACGTTCGTCCTCGAACGAGTCAAGAAACATACCTGAAGCCTCAAATATTTGAGGATATCTGCTCCGCATCTCCTGCTCGGTCTCCCAAGTAGCTTCCTCTATGAGCCGATCTCTCCACTGCACTTTCACTGAAGTTATATCCTTTGATCTCAACTTTCAAACCTGGCACTCCAAAATAGCCGCTGGCTCTACATCATAAGTCAAATCTCCCTCTAACTGAACCGTGCTAAAATCCAAAACATGAGATAGATCGCCAATATACTTCCGGAGCATAGAAACATGAAATACCGGATGCACACTCGATAAGTTGGGCGGCAAAGCAAGCTCATAAGCCACCTCCCCAATCCTCCGAAGCACCTCAAAGGGCCCAATGAACTGAGGACTCAATTTACCCTTCTTCCTAAATCTCATAGCACCCTTCATGGGTGAAACCTTCAATAGAACCTTCTCACCAACCATGTAGGACACATCACGAACCTTCCTGTCAACATAACTCTTTTGTCTCGAATGCATTGTACGAAGCCGCTCCTGGATCACCTTCACCTTGTCTAAAGCATCCTGCACCAAGTCTGTACCCAAAAGCCTAGCCTCCCCCGGCTCAAACCACCCAACTGGAGATCTACATCGTCTCCCATATAAAGCCTCATATGGAGCCATCTAAATACTCGACTGATAGCTATTGTTGTAAGAAAACTCTGCGAGCGGTAGAAACTAATCCCATGACCCTCCAAAATCAATGACACAAGCGCGCAACATGTCCTCCAATATCTGAATAGTGCATTCGGACTGCCTGTCTGTCTAAGGGTGAAAAGTTGTGCTCAACTCCACCCGAGCACCCAACTCTCTCTGCACGACTCTCCAAAACTGTAAAGTAAACTGAGTACCTCTATCTGAAATGATGGAAACTAGGACACCATGCAAATGAACAACCTCTACGATATAGATCTCTGCCAACCGCTCTGAAGAGTAGGTAGTACACATAGGAATGAAGTGCGTAGACATGGTCAGCCGATCCGCAATCACCCAAATAGCATCAAACTTCTTCAAAGTCCGCGGGAGCCCAACTACAAAGTCCATGGTGATCCGCTCCCATTCCACTCTGGAATATCTATCTGCTGAAGCAAGCCACCCGGTCTTTGATGCTCATATTTCACATGTTGACAATTGAGACACTAAGCTACAAACCCCACAATATCCTTCTACATTCTTCTCCACCAATAATGTTTTCTCAAATCCTGATATATCTTTACGGCACCAGGATGGATGGAATACCTCAAGCTATGGGCCTCCTCTAAGATCAACTCCCGAAGCCCATCTATATTGGGCACACATATCCGGCCATGCATCCTCAATACCCCATCATCACCAATAGTCACATCTATGGCATCATCGTGCTAAACTCTGTCATTAAGGACAAGCAAATGAGGATCATCATACTGGCACTTTCTGATGCGATCAATTAAAGAAGACCAAGAAATCACACAAGCCAATACCGACTAGGCTCCGAAATATCCAACCTCACAAACGGATTGGACAAGGCCTGAACATCAACTGCAAGAGGTCTCTCCCTAACAGGAATATACGCCAAATTCTCTAGAATCACTGCCTTCCGACTCAAGGAATCAGCCACCACATTGACCTTTACCGGATGGTACAAGATAGTAATATCATAATCCTTTAGTAGCTCCAACCATCTTCGCTGCCTCAAATTGATATCCTTCTGCTTGAACAAGTACTGGAGGCTACGATGATCAGTAAACACCTTACAAGACACACCATAAAGATAATGCCTCCAAATCTTCAATGCGTGAACAATGGCAGCCAACTCCAAATCATGAACATGGTATTTCTTCTCATGGGGCTTCAACTGACGAGAAGCATAAGCAATAACTCTACCCTCCTGCATCAACACACACCCAATACTAACTCTCGAAGCATCACAATACGCAGTATATAAACTTGAAGCCGATGGGAAAACTAACACTGGAGTTATGGTCAAGGCAGTCTTAAGCTTCTAAAAGCTTGCCTCACACTCATCCGACCAACTGAATAAAGAGCCTTTTGAGTTAATTTGGTCAAGGGTGATGCAATGGATGAAAATCCCTGAACGAACCGACGGTAATAACCCGCCAAACCAAGAAAGTTGCGAATCTCTGTGGCTGAGGACGGTCTGGGCCAACTCTGAACCGCTTATATCTTCTTCGGATCAACTTGAATACCCTCACTGGACACCACGTGCCCCAAGAAAGCCATTAAACTGAGCCAAAACTCACACTTGGAGAACTTTGCATAAAGTTTCTCCTCCCTCAATCACTGCAACACAACTCTCAAATACTCCGTGTGCTCCTCCTAACTATGCGAGTCCACCAGAATATCATCAATGAATACAATCACAAATAAGTCGAGATAAGGCCGACACATACTGTTCATCAAATACATGAACGATGCTGGGGCATTGATCAGCCCAAAAGAAATCACAAGGAAATCATAATGACCAAAATATGTCCTAAAAGTTGTCTTGAGAATATCCGAGTCCCTGATCTTCAAATGATGATAACTTGATCGGAGATCAATCTTGGAGAACACTCTCGCTCCCTAAAGTTCGTCAAATAAATCATCAATGCGAGGCAAATGATACTTTTTCTTAATTGTAACCTATTTCAACTGCCTGTAATCAATGCACATACTCATTGTGACATCCTTATTCTTTATAAATATAACATGCGCACTCCATGGTGACACACTAGGCCGAATAAAACCCTTATCAAGGAGTTCCTAAAGTTGCTCCTTCAACTCCGTCGGTGCCATACGATACGGTGGAATAGAAATGGGTTGAGTGCCTATCACCAAATCAATACCAAAGTCAATATCCCCATTCGGGGGCATGCCCGATAGGTCTACAGGAAACACTGATCGCTGCCAACTCAACCTTACACAATGGTAGGAAGAGCGGGTGCTAACAACTTTTACCTGAATAGTGGTATCGAGATCGATTTTTCGACAGAGAGCTTTGAGTGGAGTTGCGTATCTGTCTAGACTAGGATTGAGCTTGTGCTTCTAATTGAACTCCTAACATTTTTGGGTTTTCTTTTATCAACTACTATTATCAACTAAGGATTAAGACTAAATTATGCTGAAGGGATATTTTCTAAGGTGTAATTAATATAGAGAAAGGCACTAAGGTTGTGGCATCACCTAGGTGGTTAACTAACGGGTAGAAACTACTAATAATAGATTTACATATTTGGGATCAATGTTATAACTGTTGCACAATTGTACCCACTCTCACACCTCTCGGTAGAGAGAGCGATTTTGCCAAATTGACTCTCTCGAGACCAATTAGACAAGAAACTAGGGTTCAAGTAGGGTGATTACTCTCTCAAGATTTAACCCGTTAATTGGGACTACCATTTCTCATGGGTCCATCCCAATTCCTTGTTGGGTCAATTTTGGGGTCATAAACTCTCTTTCTCAAGAAGAGTCAAAACCCACTAAGCTAGAATTAATGTTTGCAACCACCAATCCTTAATTAAAGCATAAAATTAACCCAAATAACAAACACCCAACAATAATCTATCATTAAAAAGCAATACCCATCAATTACCCACACTAGGGTTGAGCCACAACCCTAGATAATGGGTTTAGCTAGACATAGTTAAAGAAGAAACAGAAGAAATAGAAGAAGAATTAACCATAATAATTAGTTGCTAAAGTTAAACTACAAGAATCTATGGAAGAACTATGCTAAAATTCCCAAATTAGGCTAAAACATGGTTCTCACGAGCGTAGCTCTTGTTTAGAATATAAAACTTGACCTAAAAATGATAAAATGTTCTATTTATAGTGGACTGAAAAAATTGGACAAAAATGCCCCTTTGTGGTAAGTGCGGGCCGCACAAACACGACCGCGGCCGCACTGGCTGGTTGACTTCCAGTTATTGCTTCTCTAAAGTGGATGGTGCGGACCGCGTAAAGTTGGGGCGCGGCCGCGAAGGGGTCTCATGCAGACCGCGTGAAGATGTAGCGCGGCTGCGTGACTGCTATTTGTCTAAAACTTCAAGATCTATGAACCTCTTTAGTGCAGACCACGAGATAAGATTGTGCGACCGCACAAACTGGACGCGGGCTGCATAAAGTCAACCGCGTCCGCATGGATGTATACTTGATTCTAGCACTTCTCTGAACTCCTATGGTGCGTCCGCATGGCATGATGGTGTGGCCACGTGATTGCTCTGATTTCCACCACTTCATTGATCTTTGACACTTGAGTAGGTTTCACTTCGTTTTGAGTCGATCATTGACATTTTATCACTTTGTCGCTCAAACCTGCAATCAAGCACAACCTGTTAGCATTTCGGGACTATTTTGTTGCAAATTATACTCAAAGCATAGGCAAGTATGGGCATAAAACATGTTAAAATCCTACTTATCAACTCCCCCAAACTTAAACCTTTGCTTGTCCTGAAGAAAACAAAATAAGACCCACCTTTCAAAGGAAACATCCAAGTAATTCCAGCTTATCCTAAAGTAACCTCAACAAGCATAAATTGGGACTAACAATTGCCCTCAATACGAATGCATCATTAACACATTTAAACTTTTAAAACTTATGGATCAAGTGTAACACAAGAGCATCAAGAGTTGATACATTTCATCAAGGAACTTCTCCCAATTACTTTGGTCATTGTGGAACCCAAACTCACACATCCTCAACTCTCCCTAAGCGAATCTCACCTTTTAGAGTATTGACACACAAACCAAGGTTGATGGATTTTCACTCACATCTCTCCAGAAAAAGGTCACAAGTCCGGCTCTAAGTACCATATGCTTGCCCCTTATGTAAGTATCAACTAATGTAGGCTTCCTCCAACTCAAGATCATATAGGGCTTTTGTGGATTCATTGTGAAGGCTTTTGGGTAATGGTAGGACATGTTTTTGTTCAAGTCGGTTCAATATTCCCTTAAGCACTTCTTTTAATTTATTTTGGCACACTTTCTTGACTCATTTGAGTATTCACTTCTTTTTCGAGGGGGTAGAGAGAATCATTGTCACTCTTTCTTATGCAATTCAAAACATTTCTCCTTTGCCTACTTTTTCCACACCTTTTTCACTTTTGATTTCTTTGAATCCCCTTTTTGACCTTATTCACATTGGTCTTTCTTTTTGTCTTGTCTTTTCTTTGTTTTTCATTACCTTCCTTTTCTTTTGCTTTTGTACCTTTTTACCACATTGTTTCCTTTCTTGTCTCCCCCCAAACTTAGACATTTTCCATTACTCGAGGGAAGATTTGGGTGCCAAGAGAGGGTATCATTAAGAACGGGTATAGGCTTGTAGCTTTGGTTCTTGAAAGAAGAAGGTTCAAGGCTCAAAATGGTTAACTAGGGATTCATTTCATTCATAGGATATGGAATTGTTCAACTTAGCATTTGGATCAAGGAGAGCCTATAATCACTTCTCAAGTCAAATTTCACCTAGGATTTCGCCTCAACAAACATTCGAGGCAAGTTCTAGACCATCGGCTCGGGACTTGGACTCACAATTTGAATTCTCACCATACACACTCAAGGATTGCTAAAGACATCGAGTCGAGGGCCCACAACGACCTTAGTTACGATTCAAGTGCACAATGGTCCAACACGACCACATGATGATTGTTTGGTCAACACAAGAGTCTCAACGCCACGACTTTCACCATCCTAAACACAACATTATGTCTTTGACCATGGGATCAAAGGCAAATGTGTTAGGCCCAAGCGAAGCATTGCCTGAGGTACCCTTAACTAAGAAATATCAAAATCAAAAGAAGAAAATAAAAAATGAACTCAAACCCTTAAGAAGGTTGTCACGCCATCTATCATTGGGAAGAGCCACCCGGTTCGCACAACACTCTACCCTTAGAAAGAACCTTGGAATTAAGAAAACCAAGGGCTTATTGAAAATGCCAAAACCAAAAATAAAGGCTACGAGCCTATCTACAAAGCTAAAAATGAAAAGGTTTAACGAAAATAGAAAAACCGAATGAATATGTACAATAGGGGAGTAGAATATACAACGAGGGATGAATATATACATAAAGTAAAAAGGTAGCCAAAATTATATACAGACCAACTATCAAATCTAAAAATATAAACTGAGTACCAACTATATATACAGTAATCCAAATGTCAAATATAACAGTAGGGCGCACCCCCACGAATAAGAGCTGCCATTGTCCCCAATGCCAACTATTAAAATAAGCATATAATCAGATAAAGGATATAGAGGGCTCCCTAAGCCTGGTCCGTCTGCATCGGATCCTCATTGGTCCCCTGGTCCTCTGTATGGGCGGGAACCTCAGACTGGTTCCCGGCCTGCTGCAGCTCTGCTACTGGGACAGGGTCCTGCTGCTGGACCGGCAGAACATCTGGTACATCACCGGAGGGAGTCACCTGAATCTCAGCCAACTCAATCACTACTCCCTCAGTGTTGGGCAGCTTCCTGTTCTTCCTCGGAGGCATGAGTGCCTGCTCCTGCTGTGGCTCAGGTACTGATGCTGTTGTTGGAGGGGATGACTCCCCAAATAACAAGTCTAACGGTAGCTGATCCGCCATTAGCTTGTCCACATATGCTCGAAGTACCTTTACCAACTCCTTTGATGCCCTGGACTTCCTCATCTTCTTGTGCTCCCGGGCCAGCTTCTCCAAAGTTATGCTATGTGCATCAACTGCCTTAGTCAAGGCAGTCTGAGTCCTAATAATTTTTTCCTGGTTGGCCAGGAGCGTCTTCAATGTTTCCTCAATAGACTGAGGAATCTGGACAGTGGCTGGGGCAGACTGGGCCACAACTGGAGTGGCCAATGTGGACAACTTGGATGTCGAGACTGACATCCAGTTGTTCACACTGGCCAATGTCTTTGCTAATTGCTGGGCTATCATAGGGTTGGATCTGGAAATGGGGACTGTTGGGCCAGCTGAAGAATTGGGACCCATAGAGGAGGAGGGTACATCCTGGACAGTGGTAGCAGCTAGGATGGATGGCTCAACAAAGGCCTCTACCGCAACTGGCTCCTCAGACTGGCCAGTCGGGGCAGAGGTGGATGCTTTTCTTTTCTTGTCCCCCTTTGGGTCGTTTGGCCCTTGAACACTGAACCACGAGAACGGGGACACTGGCCAAACTTTGACATCATAGGGCTTTTTCTTCACTTTGGCATCCTCGAAGTACATGGTGAGAGTGTTTGGGTAAGGATAGTTCCGGTCAGAGTCAATCCCAATCGATGTGATCACCTTGTACATCACATTCCCCACATTGATGGGGAAACCTGCCATGATAGACGCAATCAATACAGCCCGGGGGAGTGGAATAGTCTGGTTATGTGATGTGGGTTCAAGTCTGTTGCATACGAACGTCAACCACCCTCTCGCCTCAAAGTTCAGGTTCTTTCTCAAAATTTTGGTCCCCACCTGCATCCAATCCGGAATAGTACCCGGATGAGCCAAATACTCTGCCAACCATGGGTGAACTTCCTCCTTCAACTCCAACTTCTCTCTGTACTGGGAGTTGTCCTCATCATTAAAACCCAAATATTCATTCAGTGCTTGTCCAGAAAACACGATGTTCTTGTCTCGCACTTTAGTTGCAATTGAGCCCTCTTTGGTGTGTGCCAAATTGTAATAGAATTCTTTAACCATGTGCTCATTGGCATCCTCAACCTCATCTCGAAAGAAATCCCACCCGACTCTAGTATGAAACTGTTTGTGAACTCGGGGGAGTATAGGCAATAAGTCTCGGGTGACTATTCTTCTCTCTACAATTACCTTCTTTTTGGGCCACGTCTCTCGGTATTTATGAAAAGCCACCTGGATCACAAACCGATCCTGCCACACTTCAGCCTTTCTAGTTCTTTCAGTGCCACCAACACCCGACACACCACTGTTCGGGACCTCATCATTACTGTTGGTCCCTCCTGCTGCACTCTTCCCGGATTCTAAAGTTGTAGGGGAGGTGGAGTATTTGCCGCTACTTGCTTCTGAGCTATCAGACGACTCAGGTTAGTAGTAGGTGGAGCTTGGGATGGGACTGAGGGGGCTTGCCCTGAATATGCTGAGAGGTCCTGAGAGGGGAGGTACTCACTCCCCGACTGTTCTTCATCGCTCACAGCCTGCTTCCTTGTCTTTAGTTTTGGTTGGGGAGTGAGTTTTGTCTGTTTAGCTTTCCCTCCCCAGGAGGGGTCACCTCGCCCAGGTTGTTTGGCACCTTGTCCTCTTTACTTTACCATTTTCTGCAAGAAAACACGTCTAATTTTGTTAGTTTAGCCAATTGCAGAGTATTATGTGATAAAAAAACAGCAGCAGAACATCATATGAATCATTGCAGAAATATGCCTCAGATAGGCCAGTGCGGACCGCGTGAGCTGTGTCACGGCCGCATGGGGGCACCGGGGGCCACGTGATCACGATCACGGGATGCATTAGACGCTCAACCAAAAGTATCTCTCTTTGAATCCCACCCACGCAGACCACGTAAAGAAGGGATGAAGTCGCGTGAGGTCTAGCGTGGACCATATAAACAGGGATGCGGTCGCGCTGGGAACTTCTTAGCTTTCAGAGTCAAGGCCATCGCGGGCCGCGTGAACGAAGTATGCAGACCCGTCAAGGCCATGTGGTCCGCATAAACAAGATCGCGGCCGTTCAGGGTTGACATTCAGGGAACAATTAGGGTTTGACATATTTGCTTATTTCGTTCAAGTTCTTGCTTCCACAATTGTCCCTACTCAATTACCCATCATTAACAACCATGCCTAGCATTTTAAAAGAAACAAATAACTAATCTAAACATTAAACTAAGAAGAAAAATGAAAACAAAGAGGCTACGACAAATGGGACATGAATAAAATTAAAATTAACACTTAAGTAATAATCAATGTGAGAAAATGTTACCAGGAGTATGAAGATTTAGCTATTGATGCAAGCACAAAGGCACGTCTCGGATGAACATTGAATTTTAGGGCTCAAGAGATCGATTTTGTGAAAAGTTCTAACTGAAGCCCTAAATCCCTATTTATAGAAAAGAACGTGGGACCCATCACTTACCCTCTAGCGCGGCCGCGTAAACTTGACCGCGGATCGCGCTGGGTCTTACCAAATGATTGTTACTAACAAAAAGTCACGCGGGCTGCACAATCATGGACGTAGCTGCATGAAACCAACGCGGACCGTTCAAACAGAAATGCGGCCGTGTGGTTCAGTTTCAGAGACTGTTCATTTTCAGGCTTAGCCGGTGCGGACCGCACAAGGAGGGATGCGGCCGCACTGGCTATCTTCAGAGACTGGGCACTTTTTTGCACTTTGTTTTACACTGGTTAAATACAAGTCCTGCAACATCTCACAAATAATTAGCTCAAAAATCCTAATCTACAACAGAAATCAAAGAGAAAGAAAAAGACATGGGTTGCCTCCCAAGAAACGCCTGATTTAACGTCGTGACACGATGCATGTTACCATTAAACCGCTTCAAATCAAGAAACTCCACCACGTGGCTCTCATCAAATTCTCCAGGAAGCAATAAAATGCACGTCCAGCAAGTTTGTTAATCATCCGATCAATGAACGGTAAGGGATAATAATCATTGTAGGGCAGTTTGTTCAAATTACCATGGTTCATGCAAAACCGCCAACCTGTGTCGGGTCTTTTGGGACAAACCACATTATGAAAAATAGGCATCATTCCATGCTCTGCTGCATGTAGTCTCCCTTGAAGCTCCAAAATAGGGCTCAAAAATTGTGAGGTACTGTGTGGCTCAACTTGTTTTATCTCCAACAGCGGAGGAACCTCATCTGCTGGCTTTTCTAGAGGAGTTTCCCATTGATCAAGGTCCAATGACAACTTACTGGATTCACACAATCCCATGGCATGCAAAGAATCTATGCACATCACTCTACTTGAATCATCATTCATTTCACGATCTAGAGGTGCGGACACAAGTGGATATTCAACATTAATCACAATACTTGTCTCATCCATTATCACAGCAGTGACAATGTCAACAAAGGAGCACACCTCGGTGTTATTAGGTTGCTTCATGGATTTGCAAACCGGGAAAACCACCTCTCATAACCCACGCGAAATGTCAACTCTCCGGCCTCGACATCAACCAAAGCCTTCCCTATAGCTAGGAAAGGTCTTCAAAGAATAATCGGGACTTCAAAGTCCACCTCACAATCCAATATAATGAAATCAGCCGGCAAGATAAATTTATCCACATGAACAAGGACGTCAACAAGTATACCCAAGGGTCTCTTCATCGATCGGTCTGCCATTTGAAGTCTCATCGAGGTTGCTCGTGGTTGACCAATTCCCAAGGTCGTAAAGACTGAATATGGCATCAAGTTTATACTCGCCCCTAAGTCACAAAGGGCTTTTGCAAAGTCGGCACTTCCAATGGTACACGGCATAGTGAAAGATCCCGGATCCTCGAGTTTCGGGGCCATAGAATGCATGATTGAACTTATGTGAGGCGTCATCGGTATTGTCTCACAATCCATTGACCTCTTTTTTGTAACCAATTCCTTCATAAATTTTGCATATCCTGGCATTTGATCAAGTGCCTCAACCAATGGCACGTTGATGGTAAGACTCTTCATCATATCTATGAACTTCTTGAATTGATGGTCACTCCTGTGCTTTGCTAACTATTGAGGACATTGTGGACGGGGCCTAGGGAAAGGTGCCTTGGCCTTGTGCACCACCGGCTCGGGAATATCAATCACGTGTTCCCTAGATAGGTTCACAGCTTCTTGTGTCTCCACCTCAACCTCATCATCTATATCAATCCGCACATCATCGTTCACACATTGTTCAACCACATCATCAACATTCAACGGTTCGTTGTCATCATGCAACTCAACATAAATATCCACAACACGCTTTTCTCTTGAGGCATGCATATCGCCGCCTCTCTCGCTTCTTGTTGTGACTGCCATCACTTGGTTGGTATTTCTGCCCTTTGGGTTTACTACCATATCACTCGGTAGAGCGCCCTTCGGGAGAGTATTCAAGGCTTGAGAAAGTTTTCCTAGTTGCACTTCCAAGTTCCGGATAGAAGTATTATGAGAAGCCAATTACGCATCGGAATCTTGGTTCTTTTTCATCATGTGCTCAAACATATTCTCAATTCTACCCAAATCGTTTTTGGAAGAACTCAGCCCTTGAGATTGAAACGGCGGCGGGTTGTGCGGTTGTTGAAACATCAGAGGCCTTTGAAAGCCTTGCCCTCGGTTACCTTGACCACCATTGTTATTCCACCCACCTTGACCATTGTTGTTGTTCCAATTGTTGTTGTTGTTACCGTTCCAATTCCCTTGATTAACCGAATTATTGTTCCCCTAATTACCACCTTGGTTGTTGTTATTGTTCCAATTACTACCTTGTTGATTGCCGCAATTTCCTTGGGGACGCCATTGCTGATTCCCTTGATTTCCTCTATCCCCTTGATAGTTGTTGAAGTATTGGACTTCCTCACTTTAATCATCATAGCATTCATTCGAATAGCTACCACCATCATCATAGTTATCAAAATTTCCTTGAGGTTGTTGCCCTCTTTGCCTCCTTTTCATCATATTCACTCCTTCCATGGCGTTGACTTGGCGCGGGTTTTGAACTTGTTGTAGTTGCACCTTCGCCAATTGATTCATTGTTGTTGTAAGTTCGGCAATGGCTTGGACGTGATCATGTAACTCCTTATGCAAATGTATGACATTAGGATCACCTTGAGGAACGTTTGCCCGGCTTTGCCATGCCGAAGAAGTATCGTCCATTTCATCTAACACATCACAAGCTTCATTGTACGGAAGCTTCATAAAATTTCCTCCCGCCAGTTGGTTCACAAGACATTGGTTGGTTGTGTTGATCCCCCTATAGAGCTTTTGTTGAATCATCACATCATTCATATTGTTGTTTGGACACTCTTTAACCATAGTTCTAAATCTCTCCCAAATTTCGTGCAAGGCCTCTGTTGGATCTTGTTTGAAAGCCAAAATCTCATCACGGAGCGCCACCATGTGACTTGGAGAAAAGAACTTCGTGATGAACTTGTCTGCCAACTCATCCCAAGTGGTGATAGAATGACTGGGGAGCCTCTCCAACCAATCCAACGCCTTTCCCCGAAGTGAGAATGGGAAAAGTCTAAGTCTCAATGCATCCTCAGAGACATTTGTCTGCTTGCTGCCCCAAAAAGTATCCACGAACCCTTTCAAATTTTTATAAGCATTCTGGTCGAAGGCACCCGTGAAATAACCTCATTGTTCTAGAAATGTGAGCATAACATTTGAAATATGGAATTTCCCCGTCCGAATTCAGGGAGGAACTATTGCACTCGCATACCCTTGATTAGGGAGAAATCTTGGGGCCAGTCTTGGTGGAGGTGGGGGAGGGTCTGGTATATTCTCATTTGCATTAGAATTTGCATTGCCATTTTGACCTCTCCTCGGAGCTTGAGGTAATATATATTCTTGTTCTAGGTCCTCAACCTCCTCCCCCACGACCACGTTGCCAAGAGGGTCATTTGCATTTACAGCCATGTGTACCTGAGTGATTGACACAAATAAAGTTAGTAAAAAGAAGGAAAGAGAAGCAAAATACAAAACTAGCTACACAGATAGTCAACACCGTAAGCTCCCCGGAAACGGTGCCAAAAAGTGATCGTTGCCAACTTGACCTTACACAATGGTAGGAAGAGCAGGTGCTAACAGCTTTTACCCAAATAGTGGTATCGGGGTCGATTTTTTCACAGAGAGCTTGGAGGGGAGTTATGTATCTGTCTAGACTAGGATTGAGCTTGTGCTTCTAATTGCACTTCTAACATTTTTGGGTTTTCTTTTATCAACAACTATTATCAACTAAGGATTATGACTAAATTATGCTAAAGGGATATTTTCTAAGTTGTAATTAATATAGAGAAAGGCACTAGGGTTGTGGCATCACCTAGGTGGTTAACTAACGGGTAGAAACTACTAATAATAGTTTTACATATTTGGGATCAATGTTATAACCGTTGCACAATTGTACCCACTCTCACACCTCTCGGTAGAGAGAGTGATTTTGCCTAATTGACTCTCTCAAGACCAATTAGACCAAGAAACTAGGGTTCAAGTAGGGTGATTACTCTCTCGAGATTTAACCCGTTAATTGGGACTACCATTTCTCATGGGTCCATCCCAATTCCTTGTTGGGTCAATTTTGGGGTCGTAGACTCTCTTTCTCAAGAAGAGTCAAAACCCACTAAGTTATAATCAATGTTTGCAACCACCAATCCTTAATTAAAGTATAAAATTAACCTAAATAACAAACATCCAACATCAATCTATCATTAAAAAGCAACACCTATCAATTACCCACACTAGGGTTGAGCCACAACCCTAGCTAATGGGTTTAGCTAGATAATTAAAGAAGAAACGGAAGAAATAGAAGAAGAATTAACCATAATAATTAATTGCTAAAGTTAAACTACAAGAATATATTGAAGAACTATGCTAAATGCCCAAATTAGGCTAAAACATGGTTCTCACGAGCGCAGCTCTTGTTCAGAATATAAAACTTGACCTAAAAATGGTAAAATGTTCTATTTATAGTGGGCTAAAAAAACTGGACAAAAATGGCCATGCGGGGTCAATGCGGGCCGCACAAACACGAACGCGGCCGCACAAGCTGGTTGACTTCCAGTTATTGCTTCTCTGATGTGGATGGTGCGGACCGCGTAAAGTTGGGGCGCGGCCACGAAAGGGTCTCATGCGGACCGTGTGAAGATGTGGCGCGGCCGCGTGACTGCTATTTGTCCAAAACTTCAAGCTCTCTGAACCTCTTTGGTGCGGACCGCGTGATAAGATTGTGCGGCCGCACGAACTCGACGCGGGCCGCATAAAGTCAACCACAACCGCGTGGATGTATACTTGATTCTAGCACTTCTCTGAACTCCTCTGTTGCGGCCGCATGGCATGATGGTGCGGTCGCGTGATTGCTCTAATTTCCACCACTTCATTGATCTTTGACACTTGAGCAGGTTTCACTCCGTTTTGAGCCGATCTTTGACATTTTATCACTTTGTCGCTCAGACCTGCAATCAAGCACAACTTGTTAGCATTTCGGGACTATTTTGTAGCAAATTATACTCAAAGCATAGGCAAGTATGGGCATAAAACATGTTAAAATCCTACTTATCAAACACATCGGGAAAATCCCTCACAACAAGGACAGAATCAATACTAGGAGTCTCTGCACTGACATCCCTCACAGAGGCTAAGTATGAAAGACAATCTTTCCCAACCATCCGCTGGGCCTTCAGAAATGAAATCACCCAACTGGGGACAAAATCAGTTGAACCTCGCCACTCAATCCGTGGCACACCAGGCATAGCCAACGTTACTGTCTTAGCATGACAGTCCAATATAGCACAACACATAGATAACCAATCCATGCCTAATATCACATCAAAGTCCACCATACAAAGCAAAAATAGGTTCACTCGGGTCTCCAGGCCCCAAATAGTCACCACACATGACTAGTATTCACGGTCCACAACTATAGTATCGGCCACCGGAGTAGATACATGAACAGATGAAACAAGAGACTCACGAGGCGTATCCAAATATCAAGCAAAGTATGATGACACATATGAAAAATTGGAACCAAGATCAAATAATACAGAGGCATCTCTGTGGCAAACTGAGACAATACCTGTATCCACAACATCTGAGGCAATAACATCTGGTCTGGTTGGGAGTGCATAGAAACGGGCGTGACCACCACCTGATTGAACTCCTCTTCTGGGGTGACCCCTAGCTGACTGACCTCCATCCCTAGCTTCCTGAGCGAGTGGTAAAGTAACTAGAGCTGAAGTCGAGGGCTAACCCCTCTACTGAGACGGACCCTCCAAAAGATGAGGATACTGCCTCCTCATGTGCCCAAACTCTCCACACTCGTAACAACTCCTTGGTGGGGGAAATGGGATTTAAGGGAACCCATGGCACCAGGATGACCAGTAGAAGGACCTGGCATGGAAGAACTCTAGACCGGTGAAGCACGGAACGAACTCTAGGCTGGTAGGGCACTGAGTGATGAATGGCCCTGATGTGAGCTGTGAGAACCAAGACTCGATGATGCCCCATGGTGAAATGGACGAGCTTACTGAGCATGCCTGAATGGACGGCCTCTGCCGTGCTGAAACTGACCTCTCGAACGAGCACCATAGAAACTACTAGATCCCCGAGGCCTCTTAGCCTCCTTCTCATCTCACTCCTAGTGAAGAACTGACTTAATCTCGCGAGCAATGTCAACAACCTCCTCAAAAGTAGCACCTGACACCCTCTCCTTGGTCATGAGAATCCAAAGTTGATATGTAAAGCCATCAATTAACCTCTGAATCCTCTCTCTATCAGTAGGAACCAACCAAACAGAATGATAAGCTAACTCCGAGAACCTCATCTCATACTGCATCACAGTTATATCTCCCTGACGCAATTGCTCGAACTGCCTGTGCAGATCCTCTCTGCGAGACTGTGGAACATACTTTTCCAAAAAGAGAATGGAGAACTGCTGCCAGGTAAGGGGAGCCACATCAATAGGCCTACGCCTCTCATAAGCCTCCCACCAAGTAAAGGCGGCTCCAGAAAACTGAAAAGTAGTAAATGCTACATCGCTAGTCTCCAGAATACCCGCTGTACGAAGAATTCTCTGACACTTGTCCGAGAAACCCTGGGCATCCTTGCCCTCTGTACCACTGAATGTTGGGGGCTGAAGTCTACCAAACATCTCCAATCGTTGCTGCTCGTCGTCAAGCATAACTGATACTATATAATCATGGGCTAGTGCAACCGGCTGGGCTAGAGGTTCCCCCGGTGTCTGAAGTTCCTGCACAACCTACTCAGGTGTGCGAGCAACGGGAGTCTGAATGCCTTTTCCAGCCTAAGAAGTAGCTGCGGCCGTAGTAATTGAGACCGCCTAACCCAGGCCAGTACATACTGATAGAATATGGGCAAGGGCCTCCTGATGGCCTGGAATCACAATAGGCACAGTCGGTGCCTGAGCTGGTGCTGCTGGAGCATCCACAACTGGGACCTGACATCGAGCTAGGGCGGCGGGTGGGTCTGCAGGTGCTGCCCTAGCTGCTATGCGGGCTACACCCCTACCCCTCCATGGCATCGACCGCGTCCTCGGCCTCTAGTGTCCCCAACTGGTGGTACTGGTGGTCGTCCATCCTTACCGGTAGCATGTGTCCTCACTATCTGTGAGAGAATAGAATAACAAAAGTTTAGTACTATAATCAACAGATTCGCAAGACAAGAATTCCAAGAATGTGAATTTTTTTCTAAAGGTTCTGCAGCCTCCCGAGGATAAGTACAGATATCTCCGTACCGATCCGCGAGACTCTACTAAACTGGCTCATGACCGTGAGACCTATGTAACCTAGGCTCTGATACCAACTTGTAATGACCCCAAATACCCCGGTCGTGATGATGCCTATCACAGTACTAGGCAAGCCAAACTAACACGTACCACATCGAATTCCTTTTATAAATCATTTTTCTAAAACCGGTTAAGTCTTAAAGCTTTCATAAGTAAAATAAAAATCAACAGAAATATGCGAAAAACAATATGAAATATACTACACGGCCCAAATACGGTGTCACTAATCATGAGCCTCTAAATACAACCAAAACCTGTCTAGATAGTACAATATGAGTTTGAAATACCAAATACTAAGATAGGAAGGAGGAAAGCAGGGTTGCGAACACTGTGCAGCTACCTTGCGATCTCCGGTGGAACTCTGAGAGTGCTGGAAGCTCTCAATCTGATGCTCGGGAACCTTGATCTGCACACAAAGTGCGGGGGTAACGTGAGTACGCCAACTCAGTAAGTAACTAAAATAAATAAGGTCTGAGTGCAGTGACGATAAATTAAAATCATATAAGAATTTTCAACAGAAATATCAAGTTAAAATCAGCAGTTCAATAGCCAGTTATCTCGGTAAAACCCCAGTTTCAATTCAAAACCTTTGAAAAACATTAATTCAACATTAATCAATAGTGACTCAGTATAAAAGAAGAGTGAAAGCAACAAAAGTCATAAACAAGCCCCTCGGGCAAGGTATCACTCATAAGTATGGCCTCTCGAGCAAGCCTCTCAGTCACCCGTGACTCATCTCTCGTCAAACAGTACTCACACTCAGCACTCCGGCTCAAGCGTTATATTGTTGCGGCGCACATCCCGATCCAAAATATATATCGATGCGGCTTGCAGCCCGATCCATATATATATATATATATATATATATATATATATTCCTCACCATTAGGTCCTCAATCTCTCTCAGTCATTAACCTCATGGACACTCGGGCATATCAGTGAAAATTAGGGAAACTCAGCCCAAACAGTTTTCGTGTATTAAGAAATAGAGTGATGGAACCAGATTTAAATAATTAAACAGGTAAAACATGACTGAGGATATGGTTTCAAATCAGATAGAGTGAGGAAAGTAGTAAAAATACCCCTAAGGGTCTAAACAGGTTGGGATATCATAAGATTCCAAATCAAATACGCGGCTTGATAGTCGCTACGGGATGGACCAAGTCACAATCCCTACCGGTGCACGCCCACACGCTCGTCACCTAGCATGTGTGTCACCTCATTTATCAAAACAAATACAAAATACTGGGGTTTCATACCCTCAGGTCCAGATTTACAATGGGTACTTACCTCAAACCGGATGAAATACTACTTCGCGACGCCCTTGCCTCTCGACTCGGCCTCAACTCACATCGAATCTATCCAAAATCAGAATCATAACGTCAATATATGCTAAGGGAACGAAGCCCATGCGAAAATAATCAAATTATATCAAAATCCCAAAAATGTTCCAACCCGACCCCTGGGCCTACGTCTTGAAATACGATAAAAATCACATCAATAGAATCCTTATCCTCCAACGAGTCTATTCATACCAAAAGCATCGAAATCGGACCTCAAATGGCCCCTCAAATCCCCACTCAAAGCTCTCCAATATCAAGCCCCAATCCCTCAATTTTCTTCCTTAATTACCACTAGTACCATGATTAAACAATAGAAAAACAGTCATAAACATAAGTAATGAAGCTTAGGTAGCTTACCCAACTGATAGTCCTCGATTTCCCCTTGAAAACCACTGCCTTAGCTCACTTCCCGTCTTCAAAAATGGAGAACTTAGCAAAAATTCTCGAGGGAAGCCTTATATACTTTCTGACCCAGGGATTTCGCACCTGCGGTCCTCTTTCTGCTCCTGCAGTACCGCTTCTGCGGTCAAACCAACTGCTTCTGCAGTTTTCACTTAAGTTCCAGGGACCGCATTTGCGCCTCTCCTTCCGCACCTGCGGTCTCGCAGGTGCGCTCAAGCTCTCGCACCTACGCCTTCTGGTCCTCTAGTCACTGGCCGCTTCTGCGGCTTCCCAAACGCTTCTGCGATCACGCAGCTGCGGTCCCTAATCCGCATGTGCGGTTGTGATAGGGGCAGAAACTTCAACTGCTCATTTCCAAAGCCAAACTTTCTGAAAATCTTCTAAATCCATCCCGAGGCCCCTGGGACCCCAACCAAAGATACGAACAAGTCACATAATACTATTCAAACTTATACCAATCTTCGAAACACTTAAAATAACATCAATTCATCAAAACACCCTCGGCTTCAAGCCTAAGATTCCCAAAACTTTCAAATTCCGCTTTTGATCAAAAAGTCTATCAAACCTTGTCCGAATGACCTGAAATTTTGCACAAATGACACAACGGACCTACTCCAATTTCCGGAATTTCATTCTGGTCCCTATATCAAAATTTCTACTACCGCGCCAAAATTTCAATTTCGCCAATTCAAGCCTAAATCTACCACGGACCTCCAAAACACATTTCAATCACGCTCCTAAGTCCCAAATCATCTCACGAAGCCGTCTGAATCATAAAAACCAAATTCCGAGGTCGTTTACTCACAAGTCAACTTCCGGTTGACTTTTCCAACAAAAAGCCAACTTAAGAGACTAAGTATCTCATTTCTTTACCAAACCACTCCCAGCCCAAACTAATCAATATGATAACACATAATAGAGTTGAACAAGGCATAAAGAAGCATAAATCGGGGAAAATAGAGCGGTAATTCATGAAACGACCGGCAGGTCGTTACTTCCATCGAGGCACACTGCTTAATGTCTCATAAACAAATAAATACACAGTTATTTTTTTTTTTACAGATTTTACCTAAAAAAGTAAAAAATACATAATTGAAATAAATAGTCATTATATCAAAAGAAGAAATAAAAAGAGTGTACTCTTATAAGAAATTACAAGTGCAATTGCACACTCTTTTTATTTTTTCTTTTGATACAATGACTATTTATTTCAATTGTCTATTTTTTATAACTTTTAAGATGCTTTGACTATTTATTTCAATTGTATAAATCTTTATTTACAGGTCAAATTTAAAAACAGATTAACCAACACCTTATTATTTTTGGCCAAATAAAAATATTTATCCTAAATAAGGTAGTTATATCCAAGTTTTATTATACATTTTATTCGAAAAAAATTATTTAAAAAGTAGTATTGTCACGTCTCCTTTTTACGAAGCTTTTATCAGCCTTTACTACACCCAGGAAGATATAGTAATAAAGGAGTTTTTCCATTTTAAGGACAATCGAAACGGGATTCGTTTTTATTTAAGAATTAGAGTCGCCACTTGGGAGATTTATGGTGTCCCAAGTCACCGATTTGAATCCCGAATCGAGGAAGGGTTTGACTCTGTTTTACAGTCGCGAACCAGAAATCCGGGTAAGGAATTCTGTTAACACGGGAGAAGGTGTTAGGCACTCCCGAGTTCTGTGGTTCTAGCACGGTCGCTCAACTGTTGTATTTTTTTATCTGATTATTATATATATTCCATTTTTTATGTGCTTTTATTAATAATCCGCTTTTATTGTTGAATTTTACATGAATTGCAACGTCGTAAAAATGTATCTCGAACCACGCCGTACCAGTACGCCCGTGGCTTTTGACACATTTCGACTTCGTTGAGATTTGGATTTGGGTCACATAAATGTGCACCCGTATTTAGGAAATTATCATTATTAAAATACGCGTCTAAAACAACTACGCGTTTATTATTATTTTGGAGAAGACCATAAAATTTGCTAAACAGTCCGCCCGAATTCTAAGTATTTTATATAGCATTTATTGAGGGCCCCGCAATTTATGCGTTACATTTGGCGAGGCTCGTCTCATTTATTATTTAAAGGTCAATCCAAAAGTGAACTACATTTTTCTATTAAATTCGTCTCTAATAATAAAGAGAAGGTCCTAATTTATTGTTCAAGACTTAATTTTGTTCAGGTCCACAAACTATACAAGAAATGGTTCAGCTGGGTTTTCAACGACTCACATACCCAATATCTAATTTATCTTTGGCTTACTAGTCTATTTTCACAGACCGGACAGCCCAAATTCCAAATTACACAAAAATAAATATCCATAAGAATTTGTACCAAAAGATTGGATAACCAGAGGCTTTGGCCTAGGTTCGAACGCATAGTGCATCAGAATTGAACAATTAAACCACATTATGCTTCTATTCGATTTGTGCAATGCCTGCTGAAATTAATCTCAACTGATCTATTCAAGGTGAAGATACATAATCCGATTTTAGTTTAAACTAACGTCGCTAATTAAATGGAAATAAACAATTCAATGATCTTCTCAAATGAAATGAAAACTTAGTGCCTGATTCTTACCCAAATTACAATGCTAACTTCAGAAATACTACTCAATTCAATCTCATGACACTAATTACTGCTGTATACCATAGAAATATGTTTAGCTTGAAACTAGTTTTACTGTGACCATCACAATTGCAATTCCAAACAAGTAGCTGATTTACATTTTAATAGAGAATTGTGTACTAAAATGAGCACTAAATAAGCTCAAGTTCAAATACTCCCAAAACAATCCAATACAAGTCTCAAACAATGCAAATCGATAGAACCAATCTTGACTTAACAATTCCTATTTCAAACAACTAAACTAACAATGACACATTGTTATGCAGATTGTAGCTATAGGCAATCATGCGAGCTGGATTTGGAATACTACTTCTTTTCATTCCAAATTGAGGCTACATCGAGGGGAATTCAAAGAATGTACCTGTATTTCAGTCAACAGAGAATAAAAGGAGGTTAACATCAATGGTATTCAGTAGTCACAGGAAACGATAGCAAAGAGAAAATTAATTAACAGCCCATATTCCAAACAAGTCAGCCCCGGGAATGATTTGAAAATCAGCATGAAACAGAAATCACCACACATAGTTCGACTATCTCAATTGAACCTCAAATCAAAATCCAACACTTTAAACTCATTCAACCAAATAGTTCCACTGAAATTCACAACACAGAACTCCAGCTATTGGATTCTAAGGAAACTACCACTGAACTCTTTTTAAGAATTAGAAAATTAAGCTAATGAAACAGTAGAATTTTTTTTTTGAGGTTTTATCTCATTTTTTTTAGAACTAAGAATTAGATGAAGATTTGAATCTGAAAGTTGAATTTCAGATCTGAAACTGGAAGAGATTGTTTGGGGGGAATTTTTTGAGTGTCTCTCACTTCTGATTTTTTAGGGGGTTTCTCACTCTGTATTAAGGCATGGGGATGCCCTTTTATAGGTACTAATTGGGGCAGAATATTCTAGAAGATCCTCACACTTTTTTCCTTTTCTAATTTTCAGATTTCTTTTATTTAACCCTTTATTTTTAATTTGTTGTTCAAGTTACTGCACTTCAAATGCAGAATCTTACACTAAGACCCTAATTGGAATGTTCTAGAAGGTTCTACCTTCATCTACCCTATTCTTATGTCATTGTGAATGTTTATTGTACCCTTATTTGTATTTTATAATTACCAATTCTAATGAATATGCCATTTTCAGTTCCCAAAATACCCTTAAAATTCCTTGAAATTACCTACCAAATCACAGCCCTTTCATCCAAGTTAATAACTATGGTTGAGATCTAAACTCAATCAGCTATGACCAAATTATCTAAGCTTAACAATTTCCTGAATTAAGGAACAACTAATTAAAATATCAAACTACTGCTTTAATCTAATCAAACAAATCCAAACAATATCAGAATAAGATCAATAATAAAACAGCAACTAATCTGGAAACTACAACTAGTTAACTAAAGACAGGATTAATTCTAATTAATACTAATCCAAATGCTTTAATTCGACTAATGACATAAAGTAATTACTGAACCACACAGCTACTTATTAAAAACATAATCAAAACTAGAATCATAAACTAATAACCATGAATTAAGCTCATAAAATTGTAACAAGATAATTCTAGCAAAATTAAACGACAGTGAACAAATGACACCAAACAAAAATCAAACTAAAACTAAACCTAATCAAAACCAATTCTAGTAAAAAAAAAAACAAATGAGATTTGATTCAAAACAAAGTAAGAACAAGTATGGATGTAGATAAACAGAACAAACTGAAAAGAATCTTACTGATTTTGGCTACTAAATTGACCGGGCTTGATAGTGATCTTCAAACAATATTAGGCGCTTGTTTTCACTAAGAACAAATGCCTAATATAGTTTGAAAATTACTTGAACAATGGTTGGAGTTCAAAGCTTTGACCGCAAACCCCAGATGTGGAATCGGAGGCAGATTGGTAAGATTTGAGGGAAAATAATCCCAAATTTGTGAAGAGAAGAATAAGGCAACTATATGGTAAAGATTTGGGGTCATTTGGACAAAGTAATGTTTTGGCTGGAATCTTTAAACTAATATTCGAGCCGGTGAGCAATGATTCGAGAAAAACCGATACCGGATATAGGAAGAGGAAGGCGAGGGGATACTGGGGTGTTAATTTGGTAGTGTTTTGCGTTGTCGCCGCCGTAGGCGGCGGAGACAGTGATGACAAAATTCATTATTCGAGTGGATAGGGTATGATTTGAGGGAAACTGATAAGAGATTCATGACGAGGGCTTTAAAGCGATCTAGGGGTGTAATTTTGGGAGCCACCGGAGATGGTGGCGATTTCTCCGGTGGTGGTGGCGGCGGCGTTACAGGCGAGGGCAGGGGTACGATGAGGATGAAGATGGTCTCTTAGGGTTATGTTATTTCAGACATTAATATTAAAATCCTGAGGATGTGTTGTGACCGTTAGATTGGAATCAATGGAAGGCCAGGATTAATTCATCAATTGTTAACTCAAAACGACGTAGTATCACCTTCATACTACGTCGTTTTGAAGGTCTTAGAGGCATGAATTGGACCGGGTGGGCTGGCCTGGGAGGAAAATGGTTTGGGCTAGCCAATTTTGGCCCAATTTTGGTCTTTTTTTTTTTATTAAAACTCACTTTCTTTTTATTTACACTGCTCTTTTTTTCATTTTTGTTTGTTTTTACTTTTGTATTTTTATATTTTTTAGATTTCATAAAAAATGCAAAAAATTAAAAGAAAGACCTAGTTTATTTCAAAGTTAAGCAAATTAATTCCTAAAATTGTTTAAAATCTATTTTGTGACAAATTCAACAATTAACAATTAAAGAATTCAAAAGTAGACTATTTTTATTATTTTTATATTTTGTTCTAAAAACAATTTAACCACTAATTAATCCTAAGATATGAAATTAGATCCTAAATGCAAATGCATATTTTTGTATTTTCATATGAATAAAAATGCATACATAAAATGTAACCAATTAACACAAAATTCAACAAAATTCACAAAATTTGTAAAATAATAAGGAAATCATTTTATTGGGAATTTTGGGAATAATTCATATATAGGGCAAAAATCACGTGCTCGCAGCTGCCCCTCTTTGCTCGGAAACATAAAAGGTTTTCGGGAAAAGATAATGAGCAAATACGAGCGATTTTTGCCTGTTTGAATATTCCGTGTGAAGCATTTTTGAAAATTTTTGACCGCATCTTGCTTCAGAGATTGCCTACATATCCTAGGCTGAACAGGAATCAGGTTAGTGTAGTTCAGGAATGTCTGGTAGCTGGGACTACCAAGAGCTGTGATTTTACTGTTGTTGTTGCTGCTGCTCGCTGACCTCCTTATTACACCATGTCAAGCTAAAAAGAAACTATCCTAAGCTATGAATTACAAAAAGTCCTATCTATGTCTTCAAGTTTGTTCTTGTGTTGCCTTGTACTTGTATCTTGTATTCTTCCAATGTAATTCTTGTTGTTTCCTTGGCGATGTTTTGCCATTCCTCCTGATGTTGCTTGACTACTATAATTTGAAATATGTGTCCATTCTTCAGGTGGACATCTTGCTGGTGATTGCTTG
>MU714713.1:5008-59682 GCA_026770625.1 Nicotiana glauca
TTCGGGATTAAACCGGTGACTTGGGACACCCTTATATTCTCAAGTGGCGACTCTGAAAATTTTAAATAACTAATCTCGTTCCGACTGTCCTTAAATTGGAAAAAACTCCTCTACGCCCTTACGGGTATGATAGTAAAAAAAGGAGGTGTGACAGATACAAATTCGCAGAATAAGTTTGTTTCAACAAAGTCGGTCACCAGGTGGAGGGTATGCATGAACTATCACAAGTTGAATAAAGTGACCCTCAAAGACCACTTTCGATTGCCTTTTCTTGATCAGATGTTTGATCAACCTGCTGGGTGTGCCTTCTCTGTTTCTTGGATGGGTATTCTGGGTACAACCAATTTTTTATTGCTTCAGAAGATCAGGAGAAGACCACCTTCCCTTGTCCATATGTCACCTTTTCCTTTTCTAGGATGCTTTTTGGGTTGTGTAATGCACCGGCTACATTCCAGCGGTGTATGATGGCCATTTTCACCGATATAGTGGAAGATATTTTGGAGGTGTTCATGGATGACTTTAGTGTTGTGGGTGACTAGTTTGATGAATGATTGAAAAATATTGATATAGCATTGGACCATTGTGAACAAATTAATCTTGTTCTTAATTTGGAGAAATGCCACTTCGTGGTTGACGAGGGCATAAAATTTCAAAGCATGGTATAGAGGTGGACAAAGAAAAAATTGATGTGATTTCAAGGCTTCATCCCCTACCTCTTTCAATGGAGTTAGAAGTTTTCTTGGGCATGCGGGATTCTACTGAAGATTTATCAAAGACTTTTCGAAGGTAGTGAATCCCTTATGCAAGTTATTAGAAAAAGATTCCAAGTTCATGTTCGATAAGAGATGTATGCAAGCGTTTGAACTTCTCAAGCACAAATTGATAACCACTCCTATTATTACCGCATCCAATTGGAGCTTGCCTTTCGAGCTTATGTATGACGCGAGTGATGTTGTGGTTGCGGCAGTCTTGGGTCAAAGAGTGAACAAAATGTTTCTTCTAGTGTACTGTAGGAGCAAGACAATGAATGATGCTCAAATGAACGGCACCATGACTGAGAAAGAACTTTTGGCTATTGTGTTCGTGATTGCGAAATTTCGGCCATATCTTATGGGTGCTAAGGTCATAGTTCATACCTATCACGACACACATTGGAACTTGATAAAGAAGAAGGATTGCAAATTTAGATTGATACGATGGGTCTTGTTACTTCAAGAGTTTGATTTGAAGATTGTGGACCGGAAGGGTAGTGAAAACCAAGGGGCAGACCACTTGTCCTTCTTGGAGGAGGAGGGGAGGCCTCGTGATGTCCTAGAGATAATTGATTCATTTTCTGATGAGAAACTCCTATCGGTGTCGATGAATGGTATGTCGTGGTTTGCAGATGTTGCTAATTTTCTTGTGACTGGTACAATCTTGTGTAAGCTCTCTTCTAACCAAAGGAAGAAGCTCAAACGGGATAGTTTGGTCTTCTATTGGGATAAGCGGTACTTGTTCAAGATCTGTACAAATGGTATGATCCGAAGGTGTGTCCTGGAGGATGAGCAATTGAGTATCTTAGAGGTTTGTCATTACTCTCCCCATGGTGGCCATCATAGTGGGGGAAGGACTACTTCAAAAGTTCTTAGTTCCTGGGTTTATTGGCCAACTTTGTACAAAGATGCAAGTTAACTTGTGAAGAGATGCGACAAATGTCAAAGAGCTGGTTGAATTTCGAAGAAAGATGAGATGCCTCTCAATACCATTCTTGAGGTTGATATTTTTGATGTCTGGGGAATTTATTTTATGGTCCCGTTTGTTAGCTCGTGTGGGAATACATACATTTTTCTGGTGGTTGACTATGTTTCAAAGTAGGTTGAAGTCATGGCTTTACGTAACAATGCGGCCCGAAGTTTTGTTGCGTTTCTCAACAAGAGCATTTTTATAAGGTTTGGCACTCCTCGTGGAATCATAAATGAAAGGGGGTCTCATTTTTGTAATATAGGTTTTGAGGCTTTTCTTGCAAGGTATGGTGTCAATCACAAAGTTTCTACTCCTTATCATCCTCAATCGAGTGGCCAAGTTGAAGTCTCAAATAGGGAAATGAAGGGTATATTGTCAAAGACGGTCAGCGCAAATAGGACAGGTTGGTCAAAGAAGTTGGATAATTCTCTATGAGCTTATAGGACCGCTTAGAAGACTTTGATTGGTATGTCTCCATATCAGTTGGTGTTTGGGAAAGCTTGCCATCTACTAGTTAAGTTAGAGCATAAGGCCATCTACGCATTGAGGAAGCTGAATCTTAAATGGGATGTAGCAGTAAATCTATGTGTAGAGCAGCTTTATGAACTTGATGAGTTCTGATTCCATGCCTAGTCCAGTTCGTCCTTTTACAAGGAGAAGATATAGTACCTTCATGATAAATATGCTCATTGCAAGTAGTGTAAAGTGGGTGATTTGGTTCTCTAGTTTAATTCTCGGTTACGTCTGTTTCCCGGAAAGCTTAAGTCGAAATGAAGTGTACCTTTTGAAGTGGTGTTTGTGACTCTGTTTGGTGTACTTGACTTGAAGAACAAAAATGGCGAGATTTTCAGAGTTAATAGGCACATGTCCAAGCACTACCTGGGCAAAATTGATGACAGCCACGTGGTGGCACTCTTCTATCTAAAGTGATTTGATGGTAACCTTCGTCGTGCCATGACGTTAAATTAGGCGCTTCTGGGGAGGAAACCCATATGTCTTTAGTTTTGTTTTTCTTTGACTTTCTTTTTAGTGTGCGATTTGCTTTTTGACTAACAGGTTGTAAGATGTGTGCAAGATTGTTTTGATGTAGTAAAGGACCAAGTTAAAAAAATATACACTCTCTAAAGTTTGCACTGTGGATGTATTGCATTTTATGCGGTCGTAAAGGCCTTAGTGTGAGGGCAACACTTCAATGCGGGCTACCTAGTGGATTGGTGAAAAAGGAGGAGTCTTTGAAGTTTGCCACCGCATCCGCAATACATTTTGTGTTGTCTGATGTGGCCTTTATCAGACTGTTGGTAGTCTAATCCACACCTCAATACGAACCATGGTGGTGTTTTGTGCGGTCTGCGGTGGTCCCCTTGTGGCTGCAATACATTTTGTATGGTCCGCAGTCTACAGTCTACAACTATTTTCTTCTTTATATGCATTTGTTTTCTTTTTCGATTCATCTGGTACTGTGATACTAACAAGCTTCAACTGAATTCCACTTGCAGATAATAATTCAATCACGAGGAGGTGGTAGAAAATAACAAGTAAAAGGAGAGTCCTCCCGGTGTAGAGGAAAATGCATGATCAAATTGACTGCCCAAGTCCGGTAAGCTATCAAAGATACTAGGAAGACAACAAGGGATGTTTATAGAAATGCTTCCCATTCGGGAAGTAAGTATGTGCCCTCCTGGGAGGTATCTAACTCAGATTCCGAGCAAGAATATATTGCTGACTGGCCGAAGAGGAACAAATTGAGAGATACACCTCCAGGCACACCTACTGCCCAAGCGTCAGTGCAACTTTCTTCTGAGTCATCTGAGGGCTCAGCTGTGGGCAGTGATAGCGAATCTTCTACCTCACCTACAACTTCAATACCTGTGAGCATATCATAGAAAAAGAAGGAGGGGGTGAGCCCCAAGTTGGGGGAGTGGAGAGAACCAGGAAACTGGAATCATGGAAAGATAGATTCGTGAGTGAAGTGGCCTACCATAAGTTCAGGGAATGGTGGCCCGAGAGGAAATTGATACCTAAGCGGAAATTTATTACAAAAGACCTTTTACCTCACAACCCTAATATGCTGAGGCAGTTCAGAGAGAAAATAGTATGGGACTATTTCATAGGCCACATTGAGGATGAAAATGAGCACTTGGTGAAGGAGTTTTACATGAATGTTGCCCACATAAAAAAGGGTACTACAATGACAAAGGTGCAAAATTGGAAAGTAAAGTTTGATGGAAAAATGATCAATGACTACCTGGGCTTCCCGGAGGAAGATGAGACATTGTACTTAGAGAAGGTAGCTTTAGAGGAGGATGACCGTCTATGGTTAGCTGAGTACTTGGCAATTGCAAGTACCACCCTAGCATGGTTGACAGCGGTAAAAATTCAGAGAAGAACCCTGAGCTTCGAACCAGTAGGGTGGAAGTCATTTATTTCTAGTAGGCTAGACCCCACCACTCACGATGATTTTCTTCCTATCTCCCGGGCTATATTGGTGGAATCTATCATGGCGGGGTACCCAATCAAAATCGAGAATATGATATCTAGGGTGATTACACAAGTGGTGAACGAAGGTGATAGATCCTTACCCTTCTCGAATTTCCTAACCATGTATTTAGAGATCAAGATATGGAGAAGAAAAAATTTAATGTGAAAGTGAAACCCAAGGCACCGTTCTCGTGGAACAACACCAAGGGTCTTGGCAACCCCAAGGACCCTAAAGGCAAAACCACTGCTTCTACTGGCCAGTCTGAAGATTGAGTAGTAGTAGTAGTAGTGGCTCATACTCAGCCTCCTTCAGCTTCCTCGGACATGGCCCAGAACCCTCCACTTCTACAGTTCCATATACTCCCTCATCTGCTGCAAATCCTTTGACTGCCCACCTCTTGAGCCAAAACCTTACCAGTATCAGCAACTGGATGCAGGCAACCACTTCTAAGTTGTCTATACTATCGACTTTGGTGGCAGCCCAGTCTGCACCTCCTCAGCCACAAGTCCTACTATCAGTTTAGGACACTCTCAATGAGCTTCTAAAGAACCAGAAGAAGCTCCTAGAGAACCAGCAATTAATATTTGAGGTTGTGTGTTCACATGTAAAAGCATTGAAAGAGTTAACCAAAGAAACAATGAAATTGGGAAAGACTCGGGCATCCAAGGAGTCGGTGAAAGAGCTGAGGGTGGAGGTTGAGAAAATGAAGGCTGATCACTTGCCTTTGGAAATTTTAGTGCATGCCCCGACTGCAACAGCCCATCATGAGCCGGAGTAGGAGATAGAGAGGCTAGCCAATATGAAAAGGATGATTCCCCGTGTTGATGATTCTGTGATTGAGTTGGAGGAGCTGCATAGAGGTTCCTCTAGCCAACCTCAAGCCCAAGTGCAAGCCCAGGACCCAGTACATACCGAGGTCCTAGCGGAGACACATGTTATAGAGAGACAATCACAAGTTCCCGAGCAGTCCTAGGACCCAGGGACTCAAACTCATGATCTTATGCAGACGGGGGGCCAATAGGGAGTTTCTTTTTACTCTCTATCCTTTACTTTGAGCTATTTTTGGTTAGTTAGCATTGAGGACAATGCTAGCTCTCATTTAAGGGGGTAATCCTATTTGGATGATGGATGATTTGGGTTGTATATATGACACTATTTATTTTATTATGCTTTATTTTTACTTTTTGTATGTACATAGTTTTACCATTCTAGTTTACTTTTTGTACTTTGCAACTTTGGTCTGTATAAAAAGTTACTTTATGGTGTGTATATTCATTCCCCCCTTATGTATATTCATCTAAATCCCCTCTTGTACATATTTATTGTACTCATAGCTTCGTATTTCATATTGATAGCTTTTTATTTTGTGATCTGTGTTCAATAAGCCTTTGGTTTTCTTAATGTCGCAGTTCTTTCCAAAGGTGGAATTTGTGTGAACCGGTTTGCTCTTCTCGATGATGGATGGCATGATTAAATATCACACATGAGGGGAGTAGCATGCTATAGTCAAGGATAAACAGGAAACCAGACTTAACTAAAGGGATATTTCAAGAATCAGTAGAGAATATCATGCAAGATCGATGAAGAACCAATCACAGGGATTCAAAGACCCACAAATAGAGAACAATACTAATTTATAAGAAATTAGAATAAGATCAGGAGAATAAACAGAGTAAACTCATAATAGACGAAAATCAGCAACTCTAACAAGCACACATAGGGTAAAACCACAGAATCACAGAACGTTCATAAGAAATATACAGATTAATTGAACATAGCACCCAAGACGAACTCAGAAACTTAAGAAAATATTAGGGTTTTTAGGAGAATAACTTGGATAAAGGAGAAGGCTCAAACAAACGTGTAAACACAGTGAGAGTCATAGATTAATACCAAAAAAAATCAAAAGAATTTTTTTTTTTTTGAAAAATGGGTTAAACCCCTAGTTGAAGATGAAGAGTTACATTAACAAAATCGAAAAAATCCTTTGAGGAAAATAACAAAAAACTCATAATATACACAGATCTAAGACAGATCTAAAAGAAATCAAAAAAATCTTAAGAGTTAGGGTTTCAGAGAACCGAGTGAAGATGAGAAAACCTTAAAATGTTACAAGTTTTAGCCGAAAAGGTCATAGATCTTACTCGAAAGAGAGAAGGTGGCTGGAAAATGACATGAAGGACCATGGGCAGCAGTTAAATCACTCCAGGTTCTCCTGAGGACCTCAGGGTAGTGTCAAACATGCATATGTTGAGGTAAAGGCCAGGACATGACGAGAGGCCATGGTTTCCGGCGAGGGATGTGGTCGGCAAAGGTGGACAGGGTCCGTTGTAGAGGAGGGGTGAAGAGAAGGTTCTAGAGAGAACCGGAGATTGAGAGAAGGAGATAGAGAAACCGGTTGAGAGAGAACGAGAGGAGGGAAATTAGAGACGGGGGAAGTCATTAGGTTCGGTATCAACAGTTGTCCCTCTTTACTCGGGAAGGATGAAAGAGTTGTCGGGTAAAGATATGATGGTCAATTTTGATTGAGTGAAATGGTTTGAAGAGATTTAGGTCGTACCTTGGTTTCTGAGTTGCCTACATATCCCTGGTTTTATAGGAATTAGGTCGTATTTAGTTCAGAAGTCATCGGTGAAGTATATCCATAATGGTTTACAAGAACGAATGCAATGTATGGGTTTGGGTGAGCAAACAGTGTACCAGAATGGTTAGGAGAACTAGAGCGAGATTGATTCTGCCAGGATGATCATTGCTCGCCGGATTAACTGCAAATAAATGATACAAGCATATATTGTGTAGTTTAAACATGATGAAAATTCTCGTCGGACCATGAATGTTGTCTTTGTATAGTTAGTAATGGCGTCCTCAGACCATGATGTCCTAGGCCATTGGTTGTTTGATGCTTGATTTTCATGCCATGAAATGATGTTCTCGGGCTACGAGGATGGTGCCTCCAAATTATGACGACCGAATAATGATATGCACGATATTAAAAGAGATCCCCAGGCCATGACATGACGTTCTCGGGCCATGAATATAGTGCCTCTGAATGATGATTCCTTTGGATGAATTGGTAATATTTTAGCACATGAAGGATGCAGTAGTATGATGCGGACAAGACACAGCTCAATCTTGCAAATTGAAGGGCAGAACTTAGCCCTTAAGAAAAGCGAAATAAATAGTGCTTGAGATAGCACTTTAGTTTCGAAGAAAATTAGAGGTAGAGCTTAGCCTCAAACGGAAGAAAAGTAGCCTTATGCAAATATGCGAATGCAAATGTAGGTAGAGCTTAACTCCAGAAGGCAGAATGGTAGCCTTATGCAAGGATACATATGGGCACAATGCTTAGTCTCGGAAGGAAGAATGGTAGCCTTATGCAAGTTGGAAGGCAAAATAGTAGCCTTATGCAATTCAAATACAAATGGAGACAGTGTTTAGTCTCGTAATGCAGAATAATGGCCTTATGCAAATTGGAAGGCAGAATAGTAGCCTTATGCAATGCAAATGCAGATGGAGACACCTTTTAGTCTCGGAAGGTAGAATAGTAGCCTTATGCAAATTGGAAGGCAGAATGGTATCCTTATACAATGCAAATGCAAAGGGAGGCAGCGTTTAGTCTCGGAAGGCACAATGGTCACCTTATTCAAGAAGTAAAATAACAAATGATAGTAGAGGTTTATTAGCCGATAGAAGATTGAGGCATTGTGATTCTTGCGAGCATTATGGCTACGGAGCATTACTTGTGTATGCTGATAGCAAATGTTAGCAAGTACAACAGTTCTAAGAATCATATTTTTGAACAATGTTTGTCCTCTAGGCGTATAATATGTTTAAGGATTTAGCAATCCTAGTGTCTGCATCCAAAGAAAAATCATGAGTTTTGTAAGGGGGAGGTTAGTTCATATCCTCGCTGGCTTTGCTTGACTTATTCAGCTTTGATCTGGTGATACCGTCTGTATCATTGGGTTAGCATTGCTAAACAAAGCAGTTTCAATAATAAACATGCATGATTTTGTCAAAGTATGACATAAATATATAATTAAAAATAGCTTTTAGATGAACCGATGACTTGATGTAATTTAGGACATTGCAACCTCTCCTGGTGAACCATGTATGGGCCCTGCCAGTTGGGAGAGAACTTCTTTTTAGCTTTATCTTGATGTAGAAAACTTTTCTTCAACAATAGTTGCCTCGGTGTGAATTTTGTTGAAGGTTGTGGACATTCTGTTATGATAGAGTTGACCATGTCATATTGCATTCATTCTCTTTCCGTCTATGAGGGCTAGTTTCTCATGATGACCTTTTACCCACTCAGTGTTACCGAGCTCAGCTTCTTGTTTGATCATTAGGGAATGAATTTCTACCTCAGCTGGAATGACAGTCTCTGTACCATAAACCAGCATATAGGGGGTTTCCCCAATTAATGTGCGGATTGTGGTGCGATACCCCAGTAAAGCAAATGATAACTTATTTTTCCACTGTCTATGCTTCTCTATCATTTTCCTTAATACCTTCTTGATATTCTTGTTCGCGGCTTATATAGCTTTATTCATCTGAGGTATGTAGGTTGTGGAATTCCGGTGTTTGAACTTGAACGATTTGCATAGAGCTTTCATCAAGTCGCTGCTGAGGTTTGAGCCATTATCAGTAATGATTAACTCTTGAATTCTGAAAGGACAAACAATGTAGTCGCGGACAAAGTCTGCCATGACTTTCATAGTCATTGTTTGTAAGATGCTGCTTTGACCCATTTCCTGAAATAGTTGATGGCTACTAGGATGAACCTGTGTCTGTTTGAAGTAAAAGGCTTGATTGGTCCAATAACGTCTATTCCCCAGGCGATAAAGGGCCACTTTGAGCTTGTTGCGTTAAGCTTGTTTGGATGTACATTTATCGTGTCTTTATGTATCTAACAGTAGTGGCATTTCCTGACATACTGGATGCAATCCGTTTCCTTGGGTATCCAAATATAACCAGCACAAAGTATCTTCTGTGCTAAAACAAAACCATTTATATGTGGACCGCAGGTCCCAGCATGAATTTCCTCTAGTAGCATGGATGCTTCCTTTGTGTCGGCACATCTTAATATTCCTAAATCGGGAGTCCTTCTATACAGTATTCCTCTATTGTGAAAGAAGTTATTGGACAATCTCCAAAGCGTGCATTTCAGAGTAGGATTTTCAAGCTTTGGGTACTCTCCTTTCGCCAAATATTCTTTGATATCATGAAACCAAGGATTTTCGTCTACTTCTTCTTCGACATGGGCACAGTAAGATGGTTGATTATAGATTTTCACCACAATAGGATCAATGAAATTCTTGTTTGGATGATGTATAATAGATTATATGGTAGCCAATGCATCGGCGAACACATTCTGGATTCTGGGAATATGCTGTAATTCCGTCTTCATGAACCCCTTTCTCAATTCCTGTATGTGGTGCAGATATGGGAGTATCTTGAAATTCTTTGTTGCACATTCTATTCGTACCTAATGTATAAGTAAGTTTGAATCTCCAAGCACTAACATCTCTTAAATGTTCATTTATATGGCCATTGGTAGACACTAGATAATGCTGATGGGTTTATGATATTAGGACTGCTCCAACGCCAACTACTTTGAAGTTCGATATTCCATCGAAGAACATTCTCTAACCTTCGCAGGATTTTCCAATGTCTTCTCCTATGAACGATACCTATTCATCATGAAAATATGTTTTCAGGGGTTCGTATTCTCCATCCACGAGGTTTTTAGTAAGGTGGTCTGTTAGTACATGTCCCTTGACCACTTTCTGAGTTAGGTAAACAATGTCAAACTCACTCAACATTATTTGCCCCTTGGCTAGCTTGCAAGTGGCCATTTGCTTTTGAAAGATGCACTTCAAGGGATCAATTCTCGATATGAGATATGTAGTATAGGCACAAAAGTAATGTCTCAGCTTCTGAGCTACCCAAGTCAAAACACAACAGGTGTGTTCCAATAGAGAGCATCAGGCCTCGTACGAGGTGAACTTCTTGATGAGATAATAAATGGCTTTCTCCTTCCTTCCTGTTTTGATCTTACTGCCCTAAAATGCAGTCGAAAGCTCCATCTAACACTGAAAGGTAGAGTAATAAGGGTCTACTTGGCTCAGGCGGGACTAAGACTCGTGGTGTTGACATGTACTCCTTGATTTTGTCGAATGACTTTTGGCAATCATTGGTCCATTTGGTGGTGTGCTTCTTTTAACATCTTGAAGATCGGTTCACAGATAATTGTAGACTGTGTTATGAACCGGCTGATATAGTTAAGCCTTCCCAAGAAACTCATCACATCTTTCTTGTTCCTTAGTATTGGTAGTTATTGAATGGCTTTGATGGTCTACAGATCCAGTTCTATTCCCCGTCTACTCGCAATAAACCCAAGCAATTTCCCAGCAGGAACCCTAAATGCACACTCGCAGGGTTTAATTTCAGGTTGTATATCTGTAGTCTATGTGGTCAGTGTCCTTCTTGGTCTTGATAATAACATCATCAACATATACCTCAATCTCCTTGTACATCATATCATGGAAGATGGTAGTCATGGCCATTATGTAGGTGGCCCCTACATTCTTCAGGCCGAATGGCATCATCTTGTAACAGTACACTCCCCACGGTTTAATGAAAGCCATTTTTCAGTATCTTCCTCATCCATCCAGATCTAATAATAACTAGCGAAGCAATCTACAAATGACTGTAGCTCATGCTTGGCACAATTGTCAAACAGGATGTGTATATTTGGCAAACGGAAGTCTTCTTTTGTTTTTTCCCCGTTGAGATCTCGGTAGTCGACACAGACTCTGACTTTCCCATTCTTCTTTGGCACTAGCACAATATTGGCTAACCATATCGGGTATTCTACTACCGTGAGAACCTTAGTGTTGATATGTTTGGTGACTTCTTCCTTGATTTTCATGCTCATATCAAGCTTGAACTTTATGAGCTTTTACTTTATCGGCGGACACATTGGATTGGTTGGCAGTTTGTGAGCCACAATAGATGTACTCAGACCAGTCATGTCATCATACGACCAGGAGAATATGTCCTCATACTTCTTTAGAAATTCTATGTATTCTTTCTTCTCTGATGGCGATATGTGAATGTTTATTCGCGTTTCCTTAACATTTTTTGAATCTCCCAGGTTGAAAATTTCGGTCTCGTCCAGGTTGGACTTAGGTCTGTTCTCAAAATTCTCAATTTCTTTGTCTCATTTCATATCACAGTCATTGGTTCATCGAGACAAGTAATAGTAATGTTGTATAGGTAAAGTAATGAGAGAAAGCGATAGCAATAAATATTGATTCATAAGAAAAATAAAAAATTCTTTTGATAAATTGAATAATTGTTTAGAACATCGATGAGCTTATTGCGGGAATTGAGAAATGCAAAAAGAAAATCATTTAGTAAATAAAATAGTGAATAATGCTTGTTTTAGCCTTGCTACCCAAGGCGTCGGGCTTTTGTTGTCCTGATGGTCCAATTCTTGAGATCTGCCCATCTTCTCACAATCTATATGGAAGGGCCTTCCTCCCTCTCCTCCTCGTTAATAATGCAACAATCCATATCACTATCCTCTAGAGACAAGTTCCTTATTACTGGTAGCGCTTCTTCTTCATTTGACCCATAAATAATGTTGTCTTGTTGGAAGGTTTTCTCCAGATGTGGTATTGGATTCTCTAGTGGGTGTTAAGGACCGCACCATGGTGGCAACTAGCTATGGAATTCTTCACAGGTGTATTCATATCCCAAACCGAAGGTAGTGTTATGTTTCTTAAGTTTTATGGGTTTAGAGATTCCTTGGACGTTCTTGCTGCGTCCTTTGCCAGGCTCGTACCCACTCCAACTCAGTATACTCCCCATTTTTTTATCTTGCCATTTTTCTTTGTCGATAGCATTGACCCGTTCAATGTGGTGTAAGCTTCTCCACCCAGCTTCCTTCTCCCCTCGATCACCGGAATACTCTGGCGAGTGTATATAGGGTTGCTACTGTCGAAGTGAATGATCACTTCCTAGTGATTCCATTCGAACTTTACTGCCTGATGTAGCATTAACGCTACGGCCCCGATAGCATGGATCCATTGCAGTCCCAGCATCAAGTCGTAAGACGTCGTTACATCTATTATATGGAAATTGACCTCGAAAGAGGTCGGTCCCATCTGCAGGCATAGACTAATCTCACCAATGGTGGACCTCTGAGAACCATCAAAGGCTTTCACATTGATTGCTCTATCCGTTATCTCGTGTAGCCCTTTACCAAACGTTTTGAGCATTATCAGTGGACAAATGTTAAGACTGGACCCTCTATCGATCAGGATTCTAGTGATGAAATGAGCTTCGCATTGCACGGTGATGTGATGTGCTTTATTGTGCCCCAGCCCTTCAGGTGGTAGCTCATCCTCATGAAAGGTGATTTTATGGCTTTCCAGAACTTGTCCTACCATATTAGCCTTTCCTAGCTAGTGATGTTATTTGGTACCTACGTTTCATTCGGCACCTTCAACAAAGCATTTATGCGCATCTCAGAATTTTACATCAAAGAGAGAATTGATATTTGTGTTGGGGTCTTGTTCAACTACTCGATGACTGAATACTCTTTGGCCTGTACTTTCCTCTAAAGGTCATCCAAACCTATCTCAATAAGGGGTGGCCTAAGCTAGATGTTTAGGGGTATAGACTCTACCAGTTCTTTTCATACCCTGTGCTGTGATAGTTTCTTCAGTCCTAACCTTGCCCTTGCTTCTCGCCTCAGTTGTATAGTCCCAGGGTACATCATATGTATAGGAGGGTGGTGTTGCTTCAAACCCAAGAGGTATAGACATATGCACCTCAGTGTCCTTAGACTTTAAAGTTCAACTTCTTATCTCTAGGAGCTATCCTACTTTTTTAATATAAGGAATTTGTTTTACCCTCCAGAGGATGGATCTAGACTATGATTGGATTGAGAGTAATTGTCGATTTCTTTGGGTCACCACCTTCTACGATCAACCCGATTGATCCCTCGGGATCCCAGTCATCTTCTACTTTAATCATGTGAATACCTGAACCCTTATGGTCTGGTAGAGGATTGTTGCAGACGTTTGGATCTGGTTCCTTTGCCACAATGATCTTGTTATCAATCAAAGACTATATCTTGTCATTCAAAGAGTGGCATTCATTGATGGTGTACCTTTTCATGCCGGATAAGTATGAACAAGACTTGTTTGGGTTAACCCATTGACAAGGATTCTCAGGGGTTGTAACAGGGATGGGGTGACATAACCAGCAGCTTTGAGCTTCTTATACAGCAGGTCGATATGTTCAGCGATGGCGGTATATTGTTTTCAAGGTCTGCGATCAAAATTAGGTTGAGATCTAGGGAAGTTTTGGCGTGCAGGAGGTAACTAATAATGTGGTGGTTGAGAATTATAAGTGTGGTTGACATGAGCGGGTTGGGAGTATCTAGGTGAAGTAGGGTGATATGTAGGAAGTGGAGATGATTGATAAGTTGGTAGCGGAGCTTGGTACGAGGGTGAGGGTACTTGCTAATTTGGTGTTGGCTGGTATGTGAGTGAAGGTGTTGGGTAAGTTTGGTATTTGATGAGAGACATGGTACTTTGTGCAACCATCATAACCCTCACGTCCCTTTTCTTGGACACACCACCGAACTATAAAGCCTTATTCGTAGCTTGTAAGGCTTCGAAATTTGTGACGATACCACTTTTAGTTCCATTTTCAATCCCTTCACCTAATTTGATAATGTCGGATAACTTGTGGTTCTCAATCATCACCAACCGTTCATAGTACTGTGGGTCCTGAGCAATCACAAAGAACTTGTTCATTTGCTCCTCTTCTAAGGCGGGTTTAACCTTAGCAGCTTCGGACCTCTAGCGAGTAGCATACTCGCGAAATGTCTCTGTGGACTTCTTCTTCAAATTCTATATATAGAACATGACTGGTGTGTTCTATGTATTAAATATGAATTTGTCCATAAAGTCAGATGTCGTGCTTACTCATCTTGACCATTTCTTGGGATCTTGGCCGATGTACCAACAAAAATGCATCTCCTTTCAAACTCCTCATGAACAGCTTCATATGGATCCCTTCATCCTTCGTTACTCAAACCAACTTGTCACAATAGGTCCTCAGATGGACCCTATGATCACCCGTACAATCCAATATTATAAACTTAGGCGGTTTTACACCCCCACGCAGTTCGACATCAAGCTGTATGTAAAGGTCCTCATAGTTCAGCCCCTTGATAACTTTGCTTCCCTCGATGCCCTCAATCTGGCCAAGTTTATGATAAGCATATCCTTTTTATGAGACTCGGGTGTGTATAAGATAGGTTGAGTGGAGTGTGGCATGGTCTCCACATAGATTGGTTGTTATTGTGGCCTGGTGTATGTGTGTGGAAATGGTAATTTGTGGAGTTCTGAGGCTTTAGGATAAGTAGTGGAGTGTTATTTGGGGTATGGCAGGTGTTACATTTGTTCTTTGGTGGAGTAGCGTGATGGTGAGGTGCGGGATGCTTATGTTGTTTTGGGATATTTTGAGGAAGTGTAGGGTTTTGACCATTGGGGAAGTTGATGTCTCGGACGTTAAGTGAAAATGACAGGATTGCCAAATTTCGAACTTGATCGAGATCTTCCTAGAATTTCAACAATTTTTGTTCAAGCTGTGACACATTCTCATTAGGAACTCGAATACACTAGCCATCATTGGCCTCTACCTACTCAGTTGTGTTCTCTTTCCTTATGTTATTTAAATCTTCCATTTTATTCCAGCCTTTGTTCTTGCATTTAGAGGGACTAGGAGGAAGACTGGGTGGAGTGCCCCTAAATCTTGTGAAATAATATGATGATGCCAGAGTGCACGAACTAACCTTTGGGGAGAGGAATAAAAAGAAATAAAACTAAACAAAAACAAAATGTAATCAAGTGAGTGAGGATTATAAAAAGTATTGCAATATTTAAACACACAGTATGGGAATGTAAAATGTGTCTTAATATGGGAAGCTCTTTGTGCCCGATATAGGACTAGCGACAAATTTACTTGGAGAACTTAGAATGCTAAATGACTAATTTTATTGACAAAAGTAGGTGAATCACAAAACGACATTAGATAAGTACGAAATAAAGGTCATTATTGGCCATTGGCCTTATTACATTCATAAAGCGAAAAAGTAAATTCCTATCTATTTGGTCCCAGAAGGACCTTCCCCAGACTCGACCTCATTGGCTCTTTCGAACAGCTTCCCCAATCCACGAAGTCCCAGCAACAGCTATGCTCTAGCTAGATGTCCACTTTCAAGCCCTTCTACCTTTTGATAGCCTTCAACCCTTTTGAGAAATTTTCGCTCTAGTTCTACTATGCCCCGATCTAAGTATCCTTGCCTTTTATTGGTACTGATAGTCATGTATTTCAATTCTTGAATCACTTTCTTGTTAGACTCGTGCATCTCGCGGTGTTCGCTCTCTCATTCACGGATCCTTTTGCACAACTATTAATGCCTAATGTTTTCCTTATATATATATATATATATATATATATATATATATGTGTGTGTGTCTGTGTGTGTGTCTGTGTGTTTGTTCTTATTTGTGTATGTATAGGTTTTAAGAGTTGAGTAATGGTTTGATAAATGGGTTAGGGTTTGGGCTAGTGTAATTTAATTAAAATTTTGCCAACATTGGCCCAAAATTTCAGCCCAAATCCGGTTCAAAAGGGGACTGCCAAGAAGAGCTAAAAATGACGTAGTCTTGTCTTGAAACAACATCATTTTGGTTAAGTGACAAGATTCAATCTCATCCACCCATCTTGATTTGATCCAACGGTCCTTGTTTAATCTTCATCATAGGTATTTAAAGCCAAAAATCCCCAAAATTTTGACCCATTTCCCCTTTATTTCCTCTCTCTTCTTTCCCTCACATCACTCTCTCTTCTCTCTCCCACCAACTGGCGCCACAGCCCCATCACCGCCACCGAAAATCACCCACCGACTGTTGCCGACCTCCGATCCGCCCTAAAATTTCACCACTTCTTTTGCTCAACCTCTTTTCCACGAATCCGAACCCCAAAATCCCATAACCCTTCTCAATCTTCGTAGATCTAAGCTTAAACGACACCTTAGCCGCTGCCCACCACCTCCAAACTCCAAACATTTTACACCACCGGACTCGTCTTCTCCTCCTCTTTCCATATCTCCAACTCAAAATCTAAAAAAAACCCAACCACCGCTGGCACCTGCCCCCACTGTCACCGGCTCGCCGCCCCTCTGATGCCACTGCCTCTCGCTTCTCTTCTCAAACCGGCCTCGAGCAAGGTTGTGTCATTGATATCGTTGAAACCGGACTCGGATTCATCGGAATTTTTGGTTTCAGTAATATCAACAATAGAAGCTTGCTCGAAGTCGTACCACTGCCTGTCGTCATTTCTGGGATGCTCGAGTATGTGGTAAAATCGTAATCCTCTGCCCCGTTATTAATTTTCTTAATTTTTGGTTTTTTAGTTTGAATTAGTTTTTGTCTTGTTTCTTCATTATTCCATTTTTGATTATGTTTGTCTAGTTGGTTTTGTTAAATCGCTTCAGCGATAGCGTGCGTTCCATTTGGCTTTAATAGTTAATTTTTGTTTGCTTACGATTGGTTCATAACACATGTGTTGAAGTTTAATTACATGTTTTAATACATGGTTTAGTTAGAATCAACATGTTGATATTGATGTTGTTAAAATATGATGTTTATGTTATTTTATCACAAAATAGGGGTGCTAGTAGCCTGCTTTTACAAGTTACGGTGGCTAAAATGACATTTTTCTCCTTGTTTCTGACATAGTAGATTTCCTTTGACCTTTGGACAGATTTTGAACAATGCTTAGCACACAATGTCATTTTTGTCGGACAGACTTCTGGTGAAACAAAATCTGTCCAAATTTACCTATTTAAGGGCTGCCCTTTCCTCACTTTAGGGGGGACTCCATCACACTTCCATAGAGCTTTTAGAATTTCTTTGAACACATAAAAACAAAACAAACAAAAAAATCAGCAGCTGAACTTAAAGAAAGTAACCTGAAATTGTGAGCTTTATGAGTGATTCTTAGAGTGGAAACTCTTTCAAAAAAGAATAAGTCTTTTAGAGATGATCCTGGGCTTCTTCCCTATGGTTTTGGGGCTGTATAGATACGAATCTGCTGCTGTTTTTGCTCATTTTCATTGCTCTTTTTTTGCTATTTTGCGGTTGTTTCTGCTCATCTCACTGCTGTATTTTATTCTGTGAACCAGGTAATTCCTACGTCTTTGTGTTGCAGATTTTTGATAGTAATAAGAAGATTTGAACTTGTCTGGATGGCCGAAGCAAGTTGTATTTGATCTTTTCATAAGAATAAATATTGCACCTATGTATAAAACATGTAAATATGTAGTAGTTATTGCTTTTAGAAGATAGCCCTCTACTTGTTGTTATCTAGTTGTTGAAAGTCCATTCCTCGCCTTGTTATACTTAAAAGTCCTTAATCTACTTTAAGTGAGCATGTTGTAGATGCAAATATGTTTTCTTTAGTTTATAAAAATATCCTTGTTGAATTTTGCTTGAGTCTCTACTTCGTTTATTAGCATTATAATTAGTGCCTGTTATCATGTTTCGGTTACATCATTTATTTATTTGAATTGTTATTAGCATAAAATTTGGTTATTTTCTTGGTAATTAGGTTGAAATAAAGTTTGTTTTGTGGGACTTAAAAATAGATATGAGGTTTAACCTCTAATAGGCTTTAAGGATTCATTATATATATATATATATATATATATATATATATATATATATATATATATATATATATATATATATATATATATATACACACAATAACATACTGATTTGGCTTATTGATATCAAGTATCCATAAGCTGAGTTCTTTTCTTGATCGATAAATCAACCCTTTTTTTTTACAAACAAATAAGTGGCCTAATGTCCTGCAATTATAATAAACATAAGCCTAACAAGTTCAAGCTATATGTTAGTTAAATAAAGTTCAATAGTAGTATATCCTCTCCTCTCGAATAATTAATTAAACAATGTAATCTCTTCCTTAATTAATTAATTTAAACTCTAGGCAATTAGCAGGAGCTCTTTAACTCACGGAATCACTTGCCTAGCGTGATTTTTAACACATAATAAATTAATTTAGTAATCTCATATCACACCCATTAGTTTTAGTTAATTTTCATTTTAGTTAATCCTTTGCTAAAATTGCGAATTCGCTTGCGTAGCGCGATTGTTGATTTTTTCTAAATTTGCAAGAATCAATTTTCTCAAATGCAGTAAATTTTTAAAAGTATTGCAAATAATTGATTGTCATGATTTCGGAATCGCTTACAAAGCGCAATTATGATACGTTAATTAGTTTTGTTATTTGATCACGCATTCGCTTGTGTAGTGTAGTTATAACGACGTAATATTATTCAAATTATTTTGTTTAGTAATTCTAATAATCAAGAAATAAAAGAGGATATGTAAAACTTCAAAATTATAGAAATCACAATCTATTCATAATTAATTAAAGCCAGGTTTAAGTCAATAAAGCGATCGTGCTAGAACCACGGGACTTGCGGAATGTCTTACACTTTCTCTCCGGTCAACAAAATTCCTTACCCAAACTTTTATTTTCGCGGGCCAATAATAATAGAGTCAAAACCTTCCTTTGACTAGGAATTCAAATAAAAGGTGACTTGGAACACCCAAAAACCCCATTCCAATTGGCGACTCTTTAAACCAAAATAATCCCAATTCAAGTTTGACACTTTAATTTGAAAAACTCTTTAACTCACCCACAATCCACAACACACATTATCTTTTCGCGGGGTAGAAAAAGTGGTGTGACAGCTCTGGTGACTCTGCTGGGGAAAACCAGAATTCGAGCTTGTACATGTTGACTTTTATTTGGCTTTATTAATTTTGTATATATTGCGATTTATTTTGGCATAATGTGCTACTTGTTTGATTTTTACCGCTTTGATATTTTTCAACTGTACATATAAACTGTCTTCTCATGCACCCTCTCCGAGTCTTCTTGAAATTAAAATTGGCCATTTGCTTGACATAGCCCGCTTTCTTTGAGATAACCGAGGTGTTTGTCACCCGACGAAGGATTTTAGTCACAATTGTTTTAGGGGGGAGCACCACAAGTTACGACGGAAAGCAATGTTATCGATACACTAACCCTCCTCGGCTCTAGTTGTCCGCTCGAGTAAGCCAGTCTAGATACCTTTTCCACAAAGATTTAAACCAAGAAAAACAAACCTAATGCCGGATTTCCCTAGTAGGTTCACTCTATGTGCATCATGTGCATTTGACTTAGCGAAACCCGGCACGTGGGCATGGTCGCTATAAGACAAGTATCCTATTTGAGACCATCATGTTCACGTATGTGCTACTTGATACATCATTTGGAAGGCTTACATGCATTGTCGACCGACTTTCGAAAATTATTGTAGCAGAATTATTTAAAAAAAAATTATATATATGTATGTAGTCTGGTGTGAGTTGTAAAAGATTAATTTTCATTAAAAAAAGGAACCTAGTTTTTCCGAACTATGCGGGTTTGATTCTCACCGAACGTGCGATATGTAGGCAACCTCCATCGGGTTCGGCCCACATTTTCAAAAAAAGGAGCATAAAATTCTGCATGTGCATAATATTTTCAAAAAAATAGCCATTTTATCCACTTTTGTCTGGTTATATTTTACCGAGGCTACTTTGGAACCCCTCTCGGAGTAGTAAATGGTCAGTTTCATAAAAATAGTTTTTTATTTTATTATATTGTTCTTGTGTTTGGATGTTTTTGCCGAGACATCCTTTATGCCTTCTATGAAAGTAACAAAGGGTTGTATTTGTAATAATAGCCATTTCTTCCAATTCATAATCTCAACTTTTATGTCCGGTAATTTTAAAATATATATTGTAAAAAATAAAAATAGATCAAGTCCTAAATTGGCCAAAAATAAAATAATGAATGATCATAATTTGCATATAGTTTAGGTAAGTCCTAACCCCTTTTATCTTATTTTTAGGATCACCATGAACTCTCCATAAAGAAGCAGTCAGAAAAGGGTAAAGGATGAGACACCTTATATGTTCTTGATCAGAGATAAGACTCCGGGTAGTCTCTGTAATTGGTGGGTTAGTTTTACTACATTGGAACGAAATCGAGTATTTAAGAACATCAAGTTCCTCACAAACATCATGGGAATTAATCCTAATATAGATTTAATCGAGGCTCTAGTGGGTTTTTTGGGACCCAGCAAACAATGTCTTCAGGTTCAAAGATTGTGAAATGACACCCACATTGGAAGAATTAGATGTGTTCGCCGGATTTGGGAGAGACCTTCGTGGGAAAAAACCTGCTGCTCCGAGAAAAGTTGGTGTGAACAACTTTTTAAAGAAAATATGCCTCCGTCGAATTCACATGGTTTTCTTAAACGAAGGTTGTGTTCCGTTGGAATATATCTATGACAGGTTTGGGGACGAGAAAGGGTTTAAGAATTTCTCGGGCATTGAATTTGTCAACCAGTTAAGTTACGACGCTTGGAAAGAGTTGAGAATCTTCGCATTCATGATATAATTTTTAGGGTTGGCCTTTCCAGAGCGTAGAGGGCACAGCAGAATTTGATTGGCTGCGGTAGTCTCGTATTTGCAAAGTAGCAAGGATCATACCATTCTTCCCATGATTTTGGGAGATATTTTTCGAGCTTTGACCCGCTGTCAAGAGGGTGAAGATTACTTTGAGTGATGCAACATTATGCTACAGATGTGATTCATTGAGCACCTTTATCATCATCCAATAGCAATAAATTTCAATGAAAACTGGCTGAATTAAATTGGATGTCACCTAGACATAGCCGCAAGTTGTAATCTTCCAAAAGGGGTGAGGTCGTGGCGTAAATTATTTTGTTCATTGAATGCTTATAGAATCACTTGAAACTATTATTGGGTCCCTTCTTCTAGGGTCATAGATATGTCAACGTATCGCCATTCTTCACACTCATGGGTTTTAGAGGTTTCCAACCTGACGCGCCCCTACGTGTCATGCGCCAGCTTAGGAGAGAGCAAAAGAGGCCCCCGATTGATGACATGTGTTTGTTCGTGTGGGAATTCAAGGGAGAGGAACCTCCAAGGGAGTCATATTGACAAAAGGTTTGGTTTGGTAGTCGATTGTTTGATTTGGACGAGATGGTAGCTGATCGTGAACGTGGGGAGGTAAGCCTCAATACCTTGAGTGGTTTCACAACCAGGCTACCCCTGAGCAAAGGCCAGAAAGATCCATACAGCATGAATTTGATTGAGAGGGAGAGATCGAGGCCAGAGATAGAGAAAGTAGAAAGGAAGTGGCACAAGAGTTTCAATCTTGCATTGACATTTTACAAGAAGATAAGGGCATTCTGGAGTCATCCATGGACATACACCAGGCTGATTTTGAGCGGGAAAAGGCTCTGTTGGCATGAGAGAAGCAGTCACTCAAAGCCCAAATTTGAAAAAAGAACATGGTTACAACCGCTCATCAACAAGAAGAGAGAGAAACCCAGTTTAGGGTAGTTCGCGATCATGAACGTAGAGGTTTTGCTCCATTAATCCAAGGTCTGACGGAGCAGATAAAGGGAGTTGAGTCAAGCAAGGAGAGCCAGATCGCGGAGTTTGAAGTAGAAAGACATCACTACCAAAGTATGATCAATCGGTTGGAGGGGGAGTTACTAGAAAATCGACTGCAGAAAGATATGGCCTTGCACCACGAGCGTGATGCGCTGGATCTAGCTGAGACCCGTGGTTAGAAAAATCAAGAGTTGCATGTGGCTCATGAATACATTAAGGTAAAGATCCCCGAGGTATCCACATATACCTCAAGAGCATGCAGGAGTTGCCAGGGAATGACGCCCGAGCGATTTGCAGAAGTATCATTGAACATTGCTCGTCATATATATGCACACTTGGAGAGGATATACCATAATGTTGGGGGTCAGCCAAAGGAACAAGCGCCTTGATTACAGTGATGCTGGTGGATTCTACTGTAGAGATCAAAGTCCTATTTTAGTTATCAGTCCTTTTTCATTGTTCTTTTGTTGTTTTGCGTATGTAACCATCTTTTGTTGTTTTGAGTGTTTTTATTTTTCTGTTTTATTTTTTAAAAAAATTAAAATTCTATTTGAGTCAAATATGGTCTTGTTTAATTATTTATCTTTATGTAATCCTTGTTTTTGACTCTTGTATCAAAAAACGAATATATTGAAAATCAATGAAAAAGATTTTGTTTAGAAAAATTAGAAAATGAACCCAAAAGATATTTGTTTTGTAAAATTATAAGAAAAAAGGGAGGTCATGTTTCTTAACTACGTAATGATCTAATTCATGCGACAACATGATACGCATACAACCCACAAAAGGTTCAATTAAATATTTTTCAAATGACTCTAAAGCTATGGATCAATATAAGGCGATTGAAAAGTAACAAGCGTATAAGCCGGAATAAAATATGAAGCCTTCCAAAAGCATATTAGAAATGGTGATATTTTATGAGCATAGCATATCTACGTGTGAAATGCTTAACCCCTAACACATTTGCTTCCTCTTATATAGTAAGTTTAAGGTGATTGGTTTGTGGAGAAACTGGCAACACGTGATTACTTCACAAGATCTAAGGGAGCGGTGGTAATGGATAATAGTGATGAAATCGAGTTGGTCAGTGACAATCCGCAGGCTAAGTCAGTTGAGCAATAGTCGGAGGAAATAACAAAATTGAGCTAACAACTGTCAGATGTATATCAAGCTTGGGTTTCCGGTAGACCTCCACCCCAGGGTCCTTTAGAGGGAAATTCCACCATACCCCAAGCTACTCAAATGCCACTTCATGCAACGAGCGATCCCATTCTACCACCAGGCTATGTCCCAAACTACATCCTCTATGCTTCCCCCGGTACCTCTAATAAGCAACCTCTAGTTACACCGGTTAGGAACACCCCTATCATTGTGTCTGGCGCATCGGTATATACATTCCCACTGCCACCACATGTGACAAGGCCAAACAATGAGCCACCGTCTCATACATATTATGGCCAATACTATTCTCCAAATATTTCTTTTGTGTTCTTGGCTCCATACGATCAGACTCCTCGATACGAATCACTAGTGAAAAATGGAAATCCTGCCACAACTTTTGATCCAGATGAGATGGCCAGGAAAATGAAAAGCCTTGAACATAATATAAAGAATATACAGAGACTAGGTGGTCACAAAAGTGTTTTGTTGAGTAATCTATGCATGTTCCCTCACGTCCATTTGCCACGAGAGTTCAAGATCCCAAAATTTGAGAAATATGATAGACACGGCGACCCTATCTCCCACTTGAAAATGTGTTGCAACCAGCTGAGGGGTGCAGGAGGAAAGGAAGAGTTGTTGATGGCTTACTTTGGGGAAAGCCTTGTGGGGGTAGCTTCCGAATGGTTCATTGACCAAGACATCTCTCATTAGCATGTTTGGGACGACATGGCCCAGGCTTTCGTCAAACAATTTCAGTACTACATTGATATTGTGCCGGATCATAATTCTTTGTCCAATATGAAGAAAAAGCCGACTAAAAGTTTTAGGGAGTATGCCAGCAAGTGGAGAGAGCAAGCGACTAGAGTTATGCCACCCATGGATACCCACGAGTTGATAACTGTTTTTCTGGAGGCTCAAGAGCCTGATTATTTTCAGAACATGATGTCTGCGATGGGTAGAACTTTTGCAAAAGCTATCAAAATAGGGGAGATGGTCGAAAATGGCCTCAAGATTGGCAAAATTGCAAGTCAAGATGCTCTAAAAGCCACCACCCAAGCTATCCGAAATGGGTCGGGAGGTTTGGTAAATAGAAAGAAGAGAGATGAAGGGTCCATGATGGCTTCGAGATCTAGGGAACTTCAAAGAGGGGCATCACACCCTTATGTGCAACTTCAGCAGGCGCAATCTGTCACACCTCCCTTTTCCTACTACTACACCTCGTGAAGGGTATAATAAAGGGAGTTTTGCCAATGACAGGACAATCGAAACGGGATTTATTATTAAGAGTTGGAGTCACCACTTGAGATATTTATGGTGTCCCAAGTCACCGGTTTGAATCCCGAATCGAGGAAAAATATTGACTCCGTATTATAGTCTACGAACCATAAATCTAAGTAAGAAATTTTGTTAAACCGGGAGAAGGTGTTAGGCATTCCCGAGTTCCGTGGTTCTAGAACGGTCGCTCAACTGTTATATTTGGCTTAAATTATCTGATTTTAATACATGTTTTAAACTATTTGCTTTTAACTTTTAACCACTTTTTATTATTATTATTTTTAAGAGAAAATTGAACGTCGATTAAAACATGTCTTTTGATCGCGTCACATGATATGCACCCGCAATCCGAAACACATTTTTATCCAACATTTTAGGATTTGTATTTGGGTCACATGAAATGCACACTCGAGTTTAAGGAGGTAAAATCATTAAAACGCGCCTAAAGCGACTAACGAGTTATTATCTTTACGGAGGTCGTGAAATTCACTAAACGGCCCGCCCGAATTCTGAATATTTTAATTGAGCATCTGATGAGGGCCCCGCAATCTATGCGTTTTGTTTGGCGAGGCTCATATCATATTTTATTTAAAGGCCAATCATAAAGCAAACTATGATTTCCTATGTTATTTTGTCTTTAACAATAAAAGAAGAAGCCCTAATTAATTAGTAGGTGTGAAAGGTCCAAATTTCCCTAATTCAATCTCCAACAATTAGGCCCAGTAACTGAACAAATGGGCTCGTTCCAGCAAAGGGTCCAAAACAGCCCGGGTTTCATTTTTAAAGGACTGGGCCGCATGGGCTTTTGACAAACCCAAAAAGCCTGTTACCACTTTTAATTTGGGGACTGGCTAATAGTTTCCAGACCAAATGCACAATCAATAATCAAAGCCTGCAAACTTGAGTTGATTTATCCTAAACAAATTCGATTTTGTGTTGAAATCTGGAAAACAACAATGGCTATTTCGAATAATGTTTGCAGTCTATCTGGTCATTTTTATTCCGTTCCTTTTAAGTAAACCTCTGTACATTGAAATGTTAACCAAACGTGAATATACTAAAACCAAAGAATGAATTGGACTTCACGCTTATAGGATTATACATGCCAACTTGCACTTTAATTAATTGACAGCGATTCATCCTGGGTTTCTAAATAAAGTTACCTCCAAAATTAAATCAAACTAACCTACAAATAGCAACGATTATCCAAACAGCATTTCCAGAAAACGAGTCCTAATTCACGTCATTTTTAACCTTATGAGCTAGCTAATACCTGATATTATTATACTAAACACGAACATGACACAAACAGTTCAAACGAACAAGCACAAGCCTGAAGCTCACTTATCCAATATATGTCTAACACGGACCAATTTCAGTACAGTTATACAAGGTAAATGCAAATCAGAAGACAACCTAACAAATACAAATCATTTATTATCTATCTCATTATGGCAGCTTGAACACATAGATTTCAGGACCCAAATAGATGATGCATTTTATTTCAGCATTTTGACTTCAAAGCTACATCAATACAGGGTTCAAATATGTACCTGAATATTTGAAATATAAGAAAAAAAAGAGTCAGCAGCAATGAACAGGGATCAGCAACAACAAGCATAACAACAACTCAACAGCAATGAAGTAACAGTTCAACAAACCAAGAAAACCACAGCTAAATCTGGAATCCCAGCAATGAAACACAATAAATCGACAGCCCAAATATTGACTTGAATGGTTAAATTTAACTCGAAACCCAAATCAGGAGATGTTTGAACCCAAACCAACCAATAAACTGACTAAAACTGATTGGAATAGAACCAAGCAAGCTAGAAATTGGTTCCAGGACACTTAGAAAGACTTCAGGTGTAAGACAGTCAATACTAGTTGAAAAGAACCCAGAAGCTCAATTAAATAGTGGTGTTTTCTCAAATCTTGAGATGGTCAGCTTTAAGAGGATTGAGTGTTAAGATGTTCAGGTGTTTGTGGCTCTCAAAATGCTCTCTAAGAAGTGATTCAACTCCCTCTAACTGATCCAAAAGAGCCCCCTTTCCTCTTTCCAAAATGTTCCTATTTGTATGCTCATTCCAGCCCTTCTTTACAGCTCTTTGGACACTAAAAATATTACCCACACCATTCTTGCCCATGATATTCCCTATATCCCCACTACTAAGTGTCTTGTGTTATTTTTAATTCACTTGTCCCCACACTGCTATATGTCCCATTCTATTCTTAATTCAAAGGTTATGGGTACATATTTTTATAATCCTTCCTCTTAAAATCTATTATGTTGTGGTCCCCACTATTGATAAACAAATGCATTAATTTAATGGCACACTAGTGCTTATTGACAGAGCACTCAACTAAACCAATAAGCAAATTGAATAGCACCAGAGGAGGATTCGAAATTGACTGGTTTGAACCTAATACGAAGTGAGATAAACAAATAGTTAAGAGAACTTACCAATTGAACTATTTATTCATACGAGAATAACACAAGCATATATTTATACAAACGAAGACCTGACACATGAAATCCTAGACTAAACTGACTACTAAATATTCAAACAGAAAAATGTAAAGAAAGGAGTAGAAGAAGATGATAAAAAGGTGAGATGACTTAAAACCAGTCTAAAACCTTACCTCTAGAGGTTCCCATATTGCCCCAGATTACTTCACTTTTCTTGGATTTTTTGCCGAGATAGCTCTTAATCGGGTGTTCCCACATGAGAACACCCCGACTAAGGTCCATCTTGACCTCAAACATTCAATGCACTCAGTGTCTTAAAGTTCGGGATTTTTAGGGTTAATGTCTGATCTAGTATTCGAGACGTTCGAACAAGATTCGAGGGGAACTAGTGTTGGTTTGGGTATGAGGGAGGTCTAGTGGTAGTATGGTGTGATTTTGGGAAGGTTTGGTGATGGCACCGCCACCGAGGAATTTTGTGGCGGTTCTAGGGTTCATATGGTCAAATGGATATTCGACGAGAGGGGCTGGGATTCGAAGGAAGATGAGGGTGGCATGAAGATCAGGAGGTTGAGGTGGTTCAGTAGTGTAAAACTGGAGGCCATTGGTGACTGACCATCGCCGTGGGCGATTTCCAGCGGGCGGTCAGCGGCGGAGAGAGGCGGAGGGATTTTTGATCTCTGAGGGTTAGAGACGATAGAGAGGGGGGGTCTGAGGGGGGTAGGGTTTGTTTGGTTAGTTTTATATGTGTTGAGAGATTCAATCCACACCGTTAGATCAATAAAGATCAACGGCTTGGATCCATTATTTAATGGAAACGACGTCGTTTCTATAAATGAGAGGCTGGGTTGGTCTTGGATGAATCGGGTCGGGGATGCATACGGGTAACGGTGAAGCTCAAAGACCGTTCGATCAAGTTAATTCAACGGCTCAGATCAAAATATGTCCAAACGACGTCATTTGGTTTAGTAGGGGCGGACCGAGTTGGGGCAGGTCTGGGCTGGTTTGAAAAATGGGTAATTTTGTTGTGTTTTGGTTTGGGCTTGGAGAATTTTGGCTCAATTCCGATTTCCTCTAATTCTTTTCCTTTTCTTTTCGTTTGTTTTCTAAAATTCTAATTAAAAAATAAAAATACAAACTTAACTTAATCCTAGACCATACTATCCTATACTCTAAGTAGTAATTATCACAAACATAATTAACTACCAAAGAAAACACAAAAATTCAACATTAAACACTAAAAATGCAAAATACATTATTTTTGTGGATTTTTCATTTTTGTAAAATAACAACTTACTTAATTAATCCCAAAATATAAAATTAAATCCTAAATGCAAATGCAACATATTTTTGTATTTTTTTCTATTAATTTAAACACATTAACATGCACGGACACAGGCTAATAATGACAGAAAATATCACAAAAATTCACACAAATGCACACGATAAAACAGACAATTTTTGTTTTGATTTTGTGGGAGTAATTCGTATAGGGCAAAAATCACGTGCTCACAGCTGCCGCTCTTTGCCCGGAAACACGAAGAGTTTTCGTGCAAAGATAAAGTGAGCGGATACGAGCAGTTTTTGCCTGTTTGAGTACTCCGTGTGAAGCATCTTTTGAAAGATTTGACCGAACCTCTGCTTCAAAAGGTCTCCTACATATCCATGGCTAAAAGGGAATCAGGTCAATGTAGTTCGGGAAGTTTTGGTAGTACTCCGTGTGAAGCATCTTTTGAAAGATTTGACCGAACCTCTGCTTCAAAAGGTCTCCTACATATCCATGGCTAAAAAGGAATCAGGTCAATGTAGTTTGGGAAGTTTTGGTAGCTGGGACTACCATGAAGTTGTGGTTTTACTGTTACTATTGTTGCTGCTGGTGCTACTGCTTACCGACCTCCTTATTACACCGTGCTAAACAGAAAATAAGAAGCTAGACTAAACTAGTCTATGAACTACAAAATCTTATCTAGATCTTCAACTTGCTCTTTTTGTGTCTCTTGTTGCCTTGCTTGCCCTCGTGTTTCCTCTGATTTTTCTTCTCTTCGGACTTGACCCGTAGATTTTTCTTGATCGCCGAACTCGAACTGCTTATTTCCTTTTTGTGAGCTTCGAATTATTTTCCTTCGAAGCCTGAATTGCCTTCTTCCGAACACTGTTGCCTCCCTTCTGATTGCTGAACTTGAATTTATGCTGGGCATTTTTGTCGTAACCTTTCGCTCTCCCGGCGGGTTACTGACTTCAAGACTTGAAATTTAAAGACTGAAATGTATTCCTCTGTTATACGGGCAGGCTCCCGACTTCACAATTTGAAATGTAAAGATTGAAATGTATTCCTTCTCTTTTCCTCGGGTGGATACCCGATTGCTGAACTTTTTGTGTTCCCTTGCTTTCTAGGTGGGTACATGCAATCAAAACAAACAAAACAAACACAATTTTTCTGCCCCAACTTGCACTAGGAAGATTTATGAGTTGTTAGCAAAATTATAAACCACTTATACTACTGATGCAATGATGAGAGTAAACTAAAGACTAGATTAGGATGTGCGTCTCCTATGAGTAAAACCAAAACTTTGACTAGCAAATGTGTCTGCTAAAATTAAACATGAATGAACCAAATTAGGTAGTGCGTCTCCTAGGGGTGAATTTAATTGATCAAGACTAGGAAGTGCATCTCCTAGGGGTAGAACTTCAGTGACTAAAACTAGGAAGTGCGTCTCCTATGAATGAACTCTCAATTTAGGAAGTGTGTCTCCTAAAAGAATAACTTGAAAGACATTAATTAGGAAGTGCGTCTCCTATGGGTAAAACTTAGGAACCAGATTAGGAAGTGCGTGTCCTAAAATAAAATATAACCTGAAAAAGCCAGACTAGGAAATGCGTCTCCTAGGGGTGGAACTTCCATGATTCAAACTAGGAAGTGCGTCTTCTACTAATGAACTTCTCAAACTAGGAAGTGCGTCTTCTACTAATGAACTTCTCAAACTAGGAAGTGCGTCTTCTATGGGCAAAACTTCAATGAACCAGAATAGGAAGTGTGTCTCCTAGGGCCGAACTTAAATGACTCAAACTAGGAAGTGTGTTTCCTACGAGTGAACTATTAATTTAGGAAGTGCATCTCCTATGGTTGAACTGGAATGAACTAAACTAGGAAGTGCATCTCCCGGGGTGAACTATTAATTTAGGAAGTGCGTCTCTTAGGGTTGAAACTTCAATGACTCAAACTAGGAAGTGCGTCTCCTATGAACTATCAATTTAGGTAGTGCGTCTCCTAGGGGTGAAACTTCAATGACTCAAACTAGGAAGTGCGTCTCCTATGAACTATCAATTTAGGAAGTGCGTCTCCCATGGGTGAAACTTTAGTGACTCAAACTAGGAAGTGCGTCTCCTATGAACTATCAATTTAGGAAGCGCATCTCCTATGGGTGAAACTTTTGTGACTCAAACTAGGAAGTGCACCTCCTATGAATGAACTATCAATTTAGGAAGTGCGTCTCATATGTGTAAAATATCAATGACTCAAACTAGGAAATGTGTCTCCTATGAATGATATCTTAATTTAGGAAGTGCGTCTCCTATGAACTATCAATTTAGGAAGTGCGTCTCCTATGTGTAAAATCTCAATGACTCAAACTAGGAAATGTGTCTCCTATGAATGAACTATTACTTTAGGAAGTGCGTCTCCAATGGGTGAAAATAAACTTAGGAAATGCAACTCCTATGGGTAAAATCAATGATTTAAACTAGGAAGTGTGTCTCCTATGAATGAAATCTTAATTTAAGAAGTGCGTCTCCTATGCATGAACTATTAATTTTGGAAGTGCGTCTCCTATAGGTGAAAATAAACTTAGGAAGTGCATCTCCTATGGGTAAAATCAATGATTTAAACTAGGAAGTGCGTTTCCTATGAATGAAATCTTAATTTAGGAAGTGCGTCTCCTATGCATGAACTATTAATTTTGGAAGTGCGTCTCCTATAGCTGAAAATAAACTTAGGAAGTGCATCTCCTATGGGTAAAATCAATGATTTAAACTAGGAAGTGCGTTTCCTATGAATGAAATCTTAATTTAGGAAGTGCGTCTCCTATGCATGAACTATTAATTTTGGAAGTGCGTCTCCTATAGCTGAAAATAAACTTAGGAAGTGCATCTCCTATGGGTAAAATCAATGATTTAAACTAGGAAGTGCGTTTCCTATGAATGAAATCTTAATTTAGGAAGTGCGTCTCCTATGCATGAACTATTAATTTTGGAAGTGCGTCTCCTATAGCTGAAAATAAACTTAGGAAGTGCATCTCCTATGGGTAAAATCAATGATTTAAACTAGGAAGTGCGTTTCCTATGAATGAAATCTTAATTTAGGAAGTGCGTCTCCTATGCATGAACTATTAATTTTGGAAGTGCGTCTCCTATAGCTGAAAATAAACTTAGGAAGTGCATCTCCTATGGGTAAAATCAATGATTTAAACTAGGAAGTGCGTTTCCTATGAATGAAATCTTAATTTAGGAAGTGCGTCTCCTATGCATGAACTATTAATTTTGGAAGTGCGTCTCCTATAGCTGAAAATAAACTTAGGAAGTGCATCTCCTATGGGTAAAATCAATGATTTAAACTAGGAAGTGCGTTTCCTATGAATGAAATCTTAATTTAGGAAGTGCGTCTCCTATGCATGAACTATTAATTTTGGAAGTGCGTCTCCTATAGCTGAAAATAAACTTAGGAAGTGCATCTCCTATGGGTAAAATCAATGATTTAAACTAGGAAGTGCGTTTCCTATGAATGAAATCTTAATTTAGGAAGTGCGTCTCCTATGCATGAACTATTAATTTTGGAAGTGCGTCTCCTATAGCTGAAAATAAACTTAGGAAGTGCATCTCCTATGGGTAAAATCAATGATTTAAACTAGGAAGTGCGTTTCCTATGAATGAAATCTTAATTTAGGAAGTGCGTCTCCTATGCATGAACTATTAATTTTGGAAGTGCGTCTCCTATAGCTGAAAATAAACTTAGGAAGTGCATCTCCTATGGGTAAAATCAATGATTTAAACTAGGAAGTGCGTTTCCTATGAATGAAATCTTAATTTAGGAAGTGCGTCTCCTATGCATGAACTATTAATTTTGGAAGTGCGTCTCCTATAGCTGAAAATAAACTTAGGAAGTGCATCTCCTATGGGTAAAATCAATGATTTAAACTAGGAAGTGCGTTTCCTATGAATGAAATCTTAATTTAGGAAGTGCGTCTCCTATGCATGAACTATTAATTTTGGAAGTGCGTCTCCTATAGCTGAAAATAAACTTAGGAAGTGCATCTCCTATGGGTAAAATCAATGATTTAAACTAGGAAGTGCGTTTCCTATGAATGAAATCTTAATTTAGGAAGTGCGTCTCCTATGCATGAACTATTAATTTTGGAAGTGCGTCTCCTATAGCTGAAAATAAACTTAGGAAGTGCATCTCCTATGGGTAAAATCAATGATTTAAACTAGGAAGTGCGTTTCCTATGAATGAAATCTTAATTTAGGAAGTGCGTCTCCTATGCATGAACTATTAATTTTGGAAGTGCGTCTCCTATAGCTGAAAATAAACTTAGGAAGTGCATCTCCTATGGGTAAAATCAATGATTTAAACTAGGAAGTGCGTTTCCTATGAATGAAATCTTAATTTAGGAAGTGCGTCTCCTATGCATGAACTATTAATTTTGGAAGTGCGTCTCCTATAGCTGAAAATAAACTTAGGAAGTGCATCTCCTATGGGTAAAATCAATGATTTAAACTAGGAAGTGCGTTTCCTATGAATGAAATCTTAATTTAGGAAGTGCGTCTCCTATGCATGAACTATTAATTTTGGAAGTGCGTCTCCTATAGCTGAAAATAAACTTAGGAAGTGCATCTCCTATGGGTAAAATCAATGATTTAAACTAGGAAGTGCGTTTCCTATGAATGAAATCTTAATTTAGGAAGTGCGTCTCCTATGCATGAACTTTAGTGACTCATACTAGGAAGTGCGCCTCCTATGAATGAACTATCAATTTAGGAAGTGCGTCTCCTATGTGTAAAATCTCAATGACTCAAACTAGGAAGTGCGTCTCCTATGCATGAACTATTAATTTTGGAAGTGCGTCTCCTATAGCTGAAAATAAACTTAGGAAGTGCATCTCCTATGGGTAAAATCAATGATTTAAACTAGGAAGTGCGTCTCCTATGAATGAAATCTTAATTTAGGAAGTGTGTCTCCTATGCATGAACTATTAATTTTGGAAGTGCGTCTCCTATAGGTGAAAATAAACTTAGGAAGTCCATCTCCTATGGGTAAAATCAATGATTTAAACTAGGAAGTGCGTCTCCTATGAATAAAATCTTAATTTAGGAAGTGTGTCTCCTATGGGTGAAAATAATTTAGGAAGTGCATCTCTTATGGGTAAATCAATGATTTAAACTAGAAAGTGCGTCTCCTATGAATGAAATCTTAATTTAGGAAGTGCGTCTCCTCTGCATGAACTATTAATTTAGGAAGTGCGTATCCTATGGGTGAAAAATAAACTTAGGAAGTGCGTCTACTGTGGGTAAAATCTCAATGACTCAAACTAGGAAATGAGTCTCCTATGAATGAACTATTAATTTAGGAAGTGCGTCTTCTATGCATGAACTATTAATTTAGGAAGTGCGTCTCCTATTGGTAAAATCAATGATTTAAACTAGGAAATGCGTCTCCTATGAATGAACTCTTAATTTAGGAAGTGCATCTGTTATGCATGAAACTCAACTTAGGAAGTGTGTCTCCTATAACAAAATATGACTTGAAAAACTTAAACTCGGAAGTGCGTCTCCTAGGGGTGAAACTCAACTTAGGAAGTGCGTCTCCTATGGATGAAACTCAACTTAGGAAGTGCGTCTCATATGCATGAAACTCAACTTAGTAAGTGCGTCTCCTATAACAAAATATGACTTGAAAAACTTAAACTAGAAAGTGTGTCTCCTAGGGGTGAAACTCAACTTAGGAAGTGCGTCTCCTATAATGAAATATGACTTAAAAGACTTAAACTAGGAAGTGCATCTCCTAGGGGTGAAACTCAAACTAGGAAGTGTGTCTCCTATAACAAAATATGACTTAAAAAAACTTAAACTAGGAAGTGCGTCTCCTAGGGGTGAAACTCAAACTAGGAAGTGCGTCTCTTATGGATGAAACTCAACTTAGGAAGTGCGTCTCCTATGGATGAAACTCAACTTAGGAAGTGCGTCTCCTATGGATGAAACTCAACTTAGGAAGTGCGTCTCCTATAACAAAATATGACTTGAAAAACTTAAACTAGGAAGTGCGTCTCCTAGGGGTGATGTGTGATCTTCTAAATAGCCTTTGCGTAAGCAGAATTGGTGCATTACACCTTAAACTTTCCATCTTTCAATGCTTTGATATGAACATATCTTTCATCCATGTTTCAAACAAAGAAAACTTGTGAGTTTAAATACGGTGGTTGGTTTGACACTCTTGCTCAGGATGGTTTTCTCCTTTCCACGCTTTGCTTTGTCCGACTGCCTTGAACTTGGTTGAAAATTTCCGTCCTTCTGATTGATCCTTAGCTGCAGGATTCCTAACTTTTAGTCTCCTTATCCGACCCCATATATCTCCCATGATAACTGATTTCTATTCGACCATCTTGTCTATTTATTGATTACCCTCTTTCTCTATCATCTTTGTGTCTCGCGTGAACCCCAAAGCATGTTGATCGATACCAGCTTAATGCGCTTGTTGTTCTTTCCGATCTTATGATGCTTAGATGTGCTAAACAGATCCCGTTTTGTGCAATTAGAAAGCTGGCGGCAAATTTTGAAGTTATTTCTCACTTGTTCTGACCAAACAGACTCAGGAGAGGAAGTAAACAAGACAAAAGGAACAGAGTAAAGGAAAGAGATGATTCCTAATAAGAAAACTACAAAGTAAAAATCTATCGGATGTGAATACCGACTCTAATGACCATGACATGCACCTGTGGCCTATTCTGTCAAGCGAGCCTGATGTTCAACTCTTGTTATACCCCCATAAGCCGTGAAACTGGTCTTCAATGCCCTGATTATCCAATCATGATTCACAATCCTTATTCGACTTGTAGTGCCCAAAGGGTTTTCACCATCAAGCCTCTCTTATTTTGGTCTTTATCTAAACTCACTATCGCCTTATGGTTCCCGTGAAGGTTTTCACCAATAAGACTCTCTCATTTTAGCTTTCATCGCCTTGCGGTACCCGTGAGGGATTTTATCAATAAAACTCTCTCAGTTTCATTATCTTCCTTGCTTGGACCGGAGTGTTGTCCCTGATCTGAATCACTTTTGCTTGCTCGACTTGGAATTTTTTGAAGACTAATCAGAAGGTCTTTCTTTGGACCTTAATGTGGGTTTTTGGATGGGGTTAGAAAGAAAGGGTATTAAGGCTCAAAACAATTCAACATGGGTTCAAAAATTACAACTTTCGGCATCATATTTCTTTACAACAACCACAACTTCTGCCCTAGTTTCTTTCTTGGGGATATTTTGACTTTTGTTTCCCTATGACCGAGCCGTGAGGCGCCTACATATCCTCTTTGAGGAATCAGGTCAAATGTAGTTCCTGATTCCTTGTTGTTTCCTTTTCACTTATTACTATTTTTCTTTTCCTTTTTCTTTTCTTATCTCCTTTTCCTCTTTCCTTTTTTTGTTGTTTTGTTGTTTTTTTTCTTTTTCTTTTCTTATCTTTCATGTTTGTGTTTTTACTCTTTGCTACCAATTCTGAAAGAGGGGTATGAAAGAAAACAATTAAGGCTCAACGGGTTAACGAAGGATAAAGTGTTTAGATAGCATAACGAAATGCGTTCGTCATTCCAATCTTCAAAACATGCCAAGTGCAAACAAAACAATTAAACAAACACCCATAACATCTTCAGATCGTGCTAGACCTGATAGCTATATCCACAAGTTTGCTTTCTTCATCTGCTAAATGCAAAGCAACCTTTGGGCAACACTTTCATTTTCATTACCGCGAATGAACCCCATGTCAATTTGGCCAGCTTATCTTTACGGTTTTCTTTATGTTTTAATTGCCCCAGTTCCACATGGTTCGGGCTTCAAATGATCTCAACTGTTCTTATTTCCTTTAGATGCCCCTATCATCTTCCCAATTGCTTTAAGATTTGGCCTAGTGCTATGTGTGCACGTCATGTCACTAGAGTCGACAGGAAAAGAACTATAAAGAGGAGAGAATAAAAGAAAATGACTAAAATAAAAGAAAATAGGATATTGTATTGGACGATGAAACAGTTCGAACTACCAGATAAGCAAACTAAATTAGGGTTACAACCCTTAGAACAAACCTAGACTACACTAACATGAGATATTACGACCAAAGGAACTGGGCAAAATCAAAAGATAGAAGGGTTTGATTTACAAAACAATATCCATATTACAACCCTGAAATAATCTGGACAACAGAAATGACACCAAAATAAGCCACCAAAACTCCACTCTGGTTGACCAAGAAATGGAGAGTCTTCCCAATTACCAAGCACTGCATCTTTAGCCATTGAGCTTCGCATCAATATTGTCGAGACTACTATCTGCTTCAACATCTTCAACTTTAGTCAATACATCCCCGAGAGGATTCACGTGCTCCCTGTCACTGGGCATCATCCCCCACAAAGTGTGCATCATCATGTGCATGTAAAGGGTTCAGCGTGATATTCTGGGTGTCATTGTCTTGAATCAGACGAATGTGAGTGGTGCTCTTGATGTGTAGCAAATTGTGACTTGGGACGGGGCTCTCCTCGACCATTGGCCCATGCTTGACATGTTTCAGTCAATTTCCATTTCGGTACTCTATTTTCCTCAATCACGGTGGACTCTAGCTGAACACTCTGACAATGAGTCTTTTGAGCACTTGTAACAGTTTCGATGTCAGTTATCATTTTTCCTCGGACCTTGTGTTGTCCGCTTTCCACAAACCAACCACCTTAATTTTCCTCCCAATTCAAAACAAGTTAGAATGGACCTAGGCAGTCCTTATCAACATTTTTTCATTTTTTTTTATTTTTTTCTTTTTTGGTTGTGGTCTAATCTTATGGAGATTGCCTACGTATCATGACCCCGCATGAATCAGACCGTGCGTAGTTCGCACAGATAAACGGCAAACAACAATAAAACATTTTTTTGGAATTTTCAATTTTTCATAATAAACAAATTTGATTAAATGAATTTAAAAACTGACCAAACTAACATGTTTTGAAGGAAAGACGAAATACGGATCCGAAAATCGAACAACCCACCTACTCTAATAAAAGAAATACAAACTTAAAACAAACTGACAAATTCCTTCCTTGTCTGCTAATTTTAACCAAATGGTTGTTTTTGCAAGCGTGGCCCCTTCCCAATTTCACATGAATTTTGAGGCCGGGGAGGATTATTTTATGACACTTCACAAACTTATCCGTTCTTTTACGAAGTAGCCTTTCGACAACTGAAAAATACTCTAAGGCTATCTCGGCAAGAACGGTTTAAAATACCGCCAAAGCTGGCTTGGCTTATTTTGATCGAAAATCCAAACGGCATTCACTTGCCCATTGACTCTTTTTCTTGATTTTTTTTTTCAAATTAAAAATAAAAGACCTGGTCTTGCAAACACGGCCTTTCAGCACCTCGAGGACAAAGATTTTAAAGCTATGTGGGCTAACCGGTCAAAAAAAACTTAAAATGACCAAGGGTGGCTGTTTATGCAAAGTCAGCCTTCCGGCGTCCCTTTCGGGAACATTCGACTATATTTGATAAGAGCGGCATCACCCGGCTTATTTATGATAAAAATTAAAATTCGACATTTTTTGGCTATTTTTTGCAAAAGTGGAGGTTGGACCCGACGAGGGTTGCCTACGTATCTCACACCCTGTGAGAATCAAACTGACGTAGTTCTACCAAATAAAACTACTTTTTAGAAAACAAGACTCTTTTTCACGCACAAACGACTATTTCGGAAAACAATGCTCTTTTTGTATTTTCTTTTTCAACAAAGTAGTAAAACTCTTTTAGTTTTTTTTTCTCGACCAATAAAACAAACCATTTTTTTTTTTGAAAATGAAATTTCTTTTCCCTTTTCTTTTTTTCATTTTTCTCAAAAATTCGGCAGAGTTTCGACTCTATTTTGACATTGGTTATTTTTTCTAAAACAGATAATTAACCATCTACATTGTTATTTTTCTCTTTTTTTTCACAAATTTCCAATATTCCCGATTTTCAGAAGCCAGTCATACAAGTCTGAAGCAACTAAATGCGTAAAACAAACAGGATGCAACATGATGGTCTTTTTCATTTCAGATTGCCTGTCCTAGACGGACCCAACCCCTGTGTTGAGTCCCCTAAGTCAAATGCACATAATGCAAATAAGCGTTCCTACTAGGGATTCGGCATGAGGCTGAGTTATTCTAGGTTTAAAACCTGGGTTTATTGTTCTAGACCTGGCTTACCCGAGCGGACAACTCGAGCCGAGGGGGGCAGCGTACCGGGGATACAGAAGCTCCGCCGGCTTAGCAACTTATCCGAACCTCGTTCTAAATGGGAAAAGACTCTAAACAGAAGAGAAGTCACACGAAGTGCACCCTTCTCCATGATGTAGAAGACTCAGAGAGAAGATGGGTTCCGTAGCAGTTTATATACAGTTCACAAAATATCAAAGCGGTAATAGCAACACTTAGCACATTACGCCCAAACATGTAACAAAATCAGATAATATACAAGCCAAATACAACAAATATATCAAGCTCGAATTCTAAACCCTGAACCAAACGTTCTGGGTTGATATCCCCAGCAGAGTCGCCAGAGCTGTCACACCTCCCTTTTCCTACTACTAAACCCCGTGAAGGGTATAATAAAGGGAGTTTTTCCAATTAAAGGACCATCAAAATGGGATTTATTATTAAGAGTTGGAGTCGCCACTTGAGAGATTTATGGTATCCCAAATCACCGGTTTGAATCCCGAATCGAGGAAAAAAGTTGACTCTGTATTACAGTCTACGAACAAGAAATTCGAGTAAAGAATTATGTTAACCTGGGAGAAGGTGTTAGGCATTCCCGAGTTCCGTGGTTCTAGCACGGTCGCTCAACTGTTATATTTGGCTTAAATTATCTGATTTTAATACATGTTTTTACTTATGTGCTTTTAACTTTTAACCGCTTTTTATTATTATTTTTTTAAGAGAAAATTGAACGTCATTTAAAACATGTCTTTGGATCGCGTCACATGAAATGCACCCGCAATCCGAAACACATTTTTATCCAACGTTTTAGGATTTGGATTTGGGTCACATGAAATGCACACCCGAGTTTAAGGAGGTAAAATAATTAAAACGCGCCTAAAACGACTAACGAGTTATTATCTTTACGGAGGCCGTAAAATTCACTAAACGGCCCGCCCGAATTCTGAATATTTTAATTGAGCATCTGATGAGGGCCACGCAATCTATGTGTTTTATTTGGTGAGGCTCATCGCATATTTTATTTAAAGGCCAATCCTAAAGCAAACTACGAGTTTCTATGTTATTTTGTCTTTAACAATAAAAGAAGAAGCCCTAATTAATTAGTAGGTGTGAAAGGTCCAAAATTCCCTAATACAATCTCCAATAATTGGGCCCAGTAACTGAACAAATGAGGTCAGTCGTTCCAGCAAAGGGTCCAAAATAGCCCGGGTTTCATTTTTAAAAGACCGGGCCGCATGGACTTTTGACAAACCCAAAAAGCCTGTTACCACTTTTAATTTGGGGACTGGCTAACAGTTTCCAGACCAAATGCACAATCAATAATCAAAGCCTGCAAACTTCAGTTGATTTGTCCTAAACAAATTCGATTATGTGTTGAAATCTGGAAAACAACAATGGCTATTTCGAACAATGTTTGCAGCCTATCTCATCATTTTTATTTCGTTCCTTTTAAGTGAACCTCTGTACATTGCAATGTTAACCAAACGTGAATAGACTAAAACCAAAGAATCAATTGGAATTCATGCTTATAGGATTATATATGCCAACTTGCACTTCAATTAATTGACAGCGATTCAGCCTGGGTTTCTAAATAAAGTTACCTCCAAAATTAAATCAAACTAACCTACAAATAGCAACGATTATCCAAACAGCATTTCCAGAAAACCAGTCCTAATTCACGTCATTTTTAACCTTATGAGCTAGCTAACACCTGATATTATTATACTAAACACGAACATGACACAAACAGTTCAAACGTACAAGCACAATCCTGAAGCTCACCTATCCAATATATGTCTAACACAACCCAATTTCAGTCCAGTTTTACAAGGTAAATGCAAATCAGAAGAAGACCTAACAAATACAAATCATTTATTATCTATCTCATTATGGCATCTTGAACACATAGATTTCAGGAGGCAAATGGATGATGCATTTTTTTCAGCATTTCGACTTCAAAGCTACATCAATACAGGGTTCAAATATGTACCTGAATATTTGAAATATAAGAAAAGAAGGAGTTAGCAGCAATGAACATGGATTAGCAACAACAAGCGTAACAGCAGCTCAACAGCAATGAAGTAATAGTTCAATAAACCAAGAAAACCACAGCTAAATCTGGAATACCGGCAATGAAACACAACCAATCGACAGCCCAAAAATTGACTTAAATGGTTAAATTTAACTCAAATTCCAAATCAGGAGATGTTTGAACCCAAACCAACCAATAAACTGACTAAAAATGATTGGAACAGAACCAAGCAAGCTAGAAATTGGTTCCAGGACACTCAGAAAAACTTCAGGTGTAAGACAGCCAATACTAGTTGAAAAGAACCCAGAAGCTCAATAAAAGAGTGGTATTTTCTCAGGTCTTGAGATGCTCAGGCTTTAAGAGGATTGAGTGTTAAGATGTTCAGGTGTTTGTGGCTCTCAAAATGCTCTCTAAGAAGTGATTCAACTCCCTCTAACTGATCCAAAAGAGCCCCTTTTCCTCTGTCCAAAATGTTCCTATTTATATGCTCGTTCCAGCCCTTCTTTACCGCTCTTGGGACACTAAAAATATTACCCACACCATTCTTGCCCATGATATTCCCTTAACCCCCACTACTAAGTATCTTGTGTTATTTTTAATTTACTTGTCCCCCCACTACTATATGTCCCATTCTATTCTTAATTCAAAGGTTATGGGTACATATTTTTATAATCCTTCCTCTTAAAACCCATTATGTTGCGTTCCCCACTATTGATAAACAAATGCATTAACTTAATGGCACACTAGTGCTTATTGACAGAGCACTCAACTAAACCAATTCTGCAAGTTTTAAATTTCCAAATTACCCCTGAGTTGCCTGGAATTGCCAACCTCACTTAATTGACCCACCCCTTAACCAAGGTCAGTTAATCCTACAAGACTAAGAGCTAAAATTAAAGGCAGCAAACTAACTGAAACAATTATACTAAACTAGAATTTAAACTGAGGAGAACACAATTGTACTTAACAAAATTAGCCAGAATCATGAGATTTCACATGGTTAAAGAGGTAGCAAATACAAAATTAAATCATGACACATTATCAGTAAAAAAGAATAACAATTCAACCTCTAAAACAAGGAAACGGGTGAAAATCAAGCAAAACTAAACAGACCCAAGATAAGCAAATTGAATAGAACCAGAGGAGGATTCGAAATCGACTGGTTTGAACCTAATACGAAGTGAGATAAACAAATAGTTAAGTGAACTTACCAATTGAACTATTTATTCATACAAGAACAACACAAGCAAAACTTTATACAAACGAAGACCTGACACATGAAATCCTAGACTAAACTGACTACTAAATATTAGAAAAATGTAAAGAAAGGAGTAGAAGAAGATGATAAAAAGGTGAGATGACTTAAAACCAGTCCAAAAACTTACCTCTAGAGGTTCCCATATTGCCCCAGATTACTTCACTTTTCTTGGATTTGTGGCCGAGATGGCTCTTAATCGGGTGTTCCCACATGAGAACACCCCGACTAAGGTCCATCTTGACCTCAAACATTCAATACACTCAGTGTCTTAAAGTTCGGGATTTTTAGGGTTAATGTTTGATCTGGTATTCGAGAAGTTCGAACAAGATTCGAGGGAAACTTGTGTTGGTTTGGGTATGAGGGGGGTCTAGTGGTGGTATGGTGTGATTTTGGGAAGGTTTGGTGATGGCACAGCCACCGAGGAATTTTGTGGCGGTGCTAGGGTTCATATGGTCAAATGGATATTCGATGAGAGGGGCTGGGATTCGAAGGAAGATGAGGGTGGAATGAAGATGAGGAGGTTGAGGTGGTTGAGTGGTGTAAAACTGGAGGCCATTGGTGACTGATCGCCGCCGTGGGCGATTTCCGGCAGGCGGTCAACGATGGAGTGAGGCGGAGGGATTTTTGGTCTCTGAGGGTTAGAGACGATAGAGAGGGGGGTCTGAGGGGGGTAGGGTTTGTTTGGTTAGTTTTATATGGGTTGAGAGATTCAATCCAGACCGTTAGATCAATTAAGATCAACGGCCTGGATCCATTGTTTAATAGAAATAACGTCGTTTCTATAAATGAGAGACTAGGTCTGTCTTGGATGAAGCGGGTCGGGGCTGCATACGGGTATGGGTGAAGCTCAAAGACCGTTCGATCTAGTTAATTCAACGGCTCAGATCAAAATATGTCCAAACGACATCGTTTGGTTTAGTAGGGCCGGACCGGGTTGGGGCAGGTCTGGGCTGGTTTGAAAAATGGGTAATTTTGTTGTGTTTTGGTTTGGGCTTGGGGAATTTTGGCCCAATTCCGATTTCCTCTAATTCTTTTCCTTTTCTTTTCTTTTATTTTCTAAAATTCGAATTAAAAAATAAAAATACAAACTTAACTTAATCCTAGATCATATTATCCTATACTCTAAGTAGTAATTATTAGAAACATAATTAACTACCAAAGAAAACACAAAAATTCAACATTAAACACTAAAAATGCAAAATACATTATTTTTGTGGATTTTTCATTTTTGTAAAGCAACAACTTACTTAATTAATCCTAAAAATGTAAAATTAAATCCTAAATGTAAATGCAACATATTTTTGTATTTTTTTTATTAATTTAAACACATTAACATGCACGGACACATGCCAATAATGACAGAAAATACCACAAAAATTCACACGATAAAACAGACAATTTATGTTTTGATTTTGTGGGAGTAATTCGTATAGGGCAAAAATCATGTGCTCACACAATCCAGCTACACTCAACATTATTATCCCCCGCCAATTCCTCAATACTCTGTGGGCCCACCACTATACACAGTTTTCAATGCTCAATTATATGCTCAGCCTCTCAATCAGTAGGTATGGGCATCAGCTGCAAGGGCCCCCCGACTAGAGCAGCAAAATTTTCGGGCATCCTACAATGCTCGTCCCAAGCAGGATTATGGTTAAGAGTAGAGGCCAGTAGAAAAAATCACTCCATTGGTTGAATCATATTCTAGTCTATTCCAGAAGCTGAAGTAAATGGGCGTAATTGGACCCATCGCTCTCCACCATATGCGTCCCAATTCGTATAGATTTCAAGCAAATTCTAGATGTGAATATCATTCCGGTGCCCTAGGGCATAACACTGATGATTGTTGGACACTGCAAAAAGCCATAGAGAAACTCATTTATGAAAAACTGATGGTAGTGACGAATGGCGAGGACTCTCCTAACGTGACAAATAACCCGTTGCCAGCACACAATGATGTTCATTTTGTGGGAATGGTTGGCCGATACCAAGAATACAAGTCGGTCGGTCGAGCAGAAATGATAGTGGGTGCAATTCAAGAAGGAGCAATTCTGGAAGTAAGTCCCAGTCAAAATGTGCCATTGATTGTGAAAGGTGACCAGAGCTCAAATAAGTCAACTTTATTTGTTCCAAAGATCTCGAGGTTGGAAGTTAACTCCAGTGTTCCAAGCCCAAGGTTATATGTACTTGTAGACCACTCCATCACAAGGCAGAATCAGGCTGGTACGAGTGGCATAATAGAGCAGATCATAATCAAACCTGCCGTGCAACCCCCTGTGACAAACACGAAAACCATTCATTGGAACTACAACAAAACTGTGATGACCTACAAAGGCAAGGAAATCATAGCGGAAGTGGTGGAAATTGGAGGTTTGATTCTATCGGGGAGGTGTTACTCTCTAGAAGAGTTGAGGAAGGCCAAGGAAATCAGAGAAGGCCAATTGCCAATAAAGAAACTAGTCACTGAAGTAGTGGCAGAAGAGTTTTTGAAGAAGATGAAAGTTTAGGATTACTCAATCATTGACCAGCTAAGAAAGACTCCTGCCCGAATCTCTCTACTATCTCTGCTCATACATTCCAAAGAGCATGCTCGCGTACTAATCAAGGTCCTAAACGAGGCACATATCTCCAAGGAGAGAACACAGTGAATCAGTTAGAGAATATGGCCAATAGATTTTTTGAGGTGAACAGATTCTCGTTTATCGATGATGAACTTCCCTAAGAAGGAGTCGGGCACAATATGGCTTTGAACTTGATGGTCAAATATGAGGGCATTATGTAAAGCGAGTCATGGTTGATGGAGGCTCAAGTGTACATGTATGCCCTTTTTCTACCTTGTAAAGCATGAAGATCAACACACATAGAATCCGACCTAGCAATGTTCGCATCTGGGCTTTTGATGGCTCAGCAAGAGATACCATGGGGGAAATCAACGTCACCATGACGATTGGGCCGGTGGACTTTGAGATTGTTTTCCATGTAGTAGACATGGTCACTTCTTATAACTTTCTTCTTGGAAGGCCATGGATCCATACGGCCTGAGCGGTGCCATCCACCTTGCACCAAATGCTCAAATTTGAACATGATAGGCAAGAAATTATTGTTCACGGAGAAGACGGAGTCTTCCATTTATAAAGACCCATTAATCACATGTATTGAGGTCAAGGAAGAGTCTGAGTCCATTGTCTATCAGGCTTTTGAATTTGTTGTCATGGACCATGTCAAGGAAGGAAATCCCATTCTGCATCCTCGTTTTTTCGCCACATCTGTAATGGTGGATGCAGTTATGATGAGACAAGGTTATGAGCCAGGAAAAGGCTTGGGGCATCATTTCTAGGAATTGCGGAGCCTATTTCTCCGTTCGGTAACCATGGTACTTTTGGCTTAGGCTTCAAGCCAACACAAGCAGATGAAAACAAATCCACACACCGCAAAAAGCATGGATGGGTCTTGCAACAACCTATCCCTCATATTTTCTACACTTTTGTCAAGCCACAACTCCGAGAGGGTCAAAATTCCTCGACGCATGCAAACATTGATGAAATTTGCCATGGCCTCAGCGGGATGTTTTCTGAAGTGAATATGATCTAGGTTGGTGAAGGCACTAGTCGTGCCGATATGCAACTAATTGACCAAGCCATCATGCTCATCAACTGGGAAGCAACTCCTCTCCCCACAAGAAGGAGCCTTGGTAGTTTGCTTTTGCAACTTTGTTTTTTGTATTTTGGGTTACTTTCAGGGTTGTAATGCAAATATCTCAAGATCATTGTTTTGTTTTGATGTTAACCCTTCTATCCTTGCGAATTCAATGAAATGCAGTTCAGTTTCCTATTAAGTTTTCTATCTTTTCCTTTTCAAAATTCCTATCTTTTTATTTCCATTTTAGTTTTTTTAATGCCGACTTTAATAACATGACATGCATGCAGAATTCACGCCTTGATCTTAAAAAGATAAAAAAAAATCGAAATAATGCATCAAGAGGTTGAATATGAGTAAGATGAGCTTGTTGAGGAAATAAAAAGAGAGTTTGAACAATTTTAAAATAAGCCTAAGCCAAACCTCAATGAAATTAATATCGGAAGTGCTGAAGAAGTTAGAGAAACGAAGATAAGCATTCACGCTTAACAAAATACCAGCGATGCCTTCATTCAACTTTTATTTGAATACAGAGATGTGTTTGCTTGGTCTTACGATAATATGCCAGGTTTAAGTGTTGATCTGGTAGTTCATAAGCCACCTACGTATCCTGGTTTTCCACCAGTCTAACAAAAATAATGAAAATTTTAAAACGACATGAGTGACAAAATCAAAGAGGAAATAATAAAGCAACTAAGTGCCAATGTGGTTAGAGTTGTCCGATACACTACCTAAGTGGCAAATGTTGTGCCTATTCCAAAGAAGGATGGAAAAACCAGAGTTTGTGTCGACTATAGGGACCTGAACAAAGCTAGTCCAAAGGATAATTTTCCACTGTCAAACATCCACATTCATGTAGATAATTGCGCAAAGCATGAGATCCAATCGTTCATGGATTGCTATGCTTGGTACCACCAAATTCTAATTGATGAGGATAATGCAGAAAAACCCACTTTCACCATGCCATGGGGTACTTATTGTTATAGGGTCATGCCATTCGGTTTAAAGAATGCATGGCCAACTTACATGAGGGCCATGACTACCATATTTCACGACATGATACATAGAGATATTGAAGTGTATCTCGACGATTTCATCATAAAATCAAAGACAGAAGTCGACCACATGTGTGATTTGAAAAAGTTCTTCGAACTGCTTCATAGGTATGACCTTAATCTTAATCCATCTAAGTGTGCATTTAGGGTTCCATCTGGGAAACTCCTCGGTTTTATAGTCAGCCAGAGAGGCATCGAATTGGATCTATCTAAGATAAAGTCCATTTGAGATCTGCCACCCCCGAAGAACAAAAAGGTAGTCAAGAGTTTTCTCGGGAGGTTGAACTACGTCAGTAGGTTCATTGCTCAGCTCACAACCGCGTGGGAGCCCATCTTTAAGTTGGTGAATAAAGATGCCGCTATCAAGTGGACAGGTGATTGCCAAAAGGCTTTTGACAGGATCAAAGATTATATGTCAAAACCAATTATACTGGTCCCACCTGAACCTGGTAGGCCTTTGTTTTTATATCTATCGGTGATGGATAATTCCTTTGGATGCGTTCTGGGAAAATATGATGCAACGGTAATAAAGGAACATGCAATATATTATTTGAGAAAGAAGTTCACAAATTATAAGGTTAAGTACACCCTTTTAGAAAGGACATGTTGTGCCTTGACTTGGGTCACTCAGAAGCTGAGACATTATCTTTTGGCCTACACTACTTACCTCATATGCAGAATGGATCGTTTGAACTATATCTTCCAAAAGCCAATGCCCACTAGCAGGCTCGCAAAATGGCAAATCCTACTCACAGACTTTGACATCGTCTATGTCACTCGCACCGCGATGAAAGCACAGGCTTTGATAGATCATTTGGCATAGAATCCAGTTGATGATGAGTACATGCCACTTAGCTCATACTTCCCAGACAAAGAGGTTAACTAAATAGAGGAAGTGGTTTCAGACGATCACCCTGTATGGAAAATGTATTTTTGTGGGGTTGCCAATATCAAAGAAGTTGGAATCGGGGCAATCCTCATCTCACCTATCGGACATCATTACCCTGCAACGGTCCGAATTCGGTTCTTCTGTACCAATAATACGGCAGAATACGAAGCTTCTATCATGGGTTTGGAAATGGCCATCGATCTGGATGTGCATGAACTATTATTTATGGGAGATTCTGACGTGGTTATCCGGCAAGCCCGAGGCAAATGGGAGACTCGAGATATCAAGCTTATTCCATACAGACAATGTGTGCAAGACTTTAGCAAAAGATTCAAATCCAACGAGTTCAGGTACATTCCCAGGTTTCACAATGAGCTAGCCGATACCTTGGCTACTTTAGCCTCGATCCAAGTTCGGAATCAACACGGTTACTATAATACAATCAAGATAGAACTATATGGTGAGCCATGGTATCATGACATAAAACGATTTCTGAAAACAAGACAATATCCAGAGCATGCCAAAATAGATCAAAAAAGAACTATAAGGCGGCTCGTTAGTGGTTTCTTTCTGAATGGGGAAATTCTGTACAAGATGACCCTAGATTTAAACTTGTTGAGATGCACAGATGCTACATAAGTAGAGCAAATCATGAGTGAAGTGAATTCGGAGGTATGCGGACCTCACATGAATAGATAAGTTTTGGCGAAGAAGATTTTGCGGGCAGCGTATTACTGGCTTACCATAGAGTGAGATTGCTTCAGATTTGTTCGCAAGTGTCACCAATGCCAAATTCATGGTGACCTGATTCATTCGCCTCCTTCGGAGTTGCATCCCATGTCATATCCTTAGCCTTTCGTTGCTTGTGGAATGGATGTTATTGGGTCGATCAAGCCAAAGGCTTCAAATAGGCATGCATTCATTTTGGTTACTTCACCACGTGGGTGGAAGCCGTCACTCTCAAAGCAGTCACCAAGAAAGTAGTGGTAGACTTTGTTCATTCCAACATCATTTGTCGATTTGGTATCCCAAAGACCATTATCACTGACAATGCAGCCAATCTAAACAGTCATTTGATGAAGGAGGTATGCGAACAATTTAAAATCATACATCATCATTCTATCCCTTACCGGCCAAAAGCCAATGGAGCCATTGAAGCGGCAAACAAGAACATCAAGAAGATTCATAGGAAGATGATCCAAGGTTCCAGGCAATGGTATGAAAAGTTGCCTTCTGCACTATTGGGATATCGCATGACTGTTCACCCATCTGTTGGTGCAACTCCGTATCTGCTTGTATATGGAACTGTAGCTGTAATACCCGCTAAAGTCGAAATTCCCTCTCTCCAAATTATTGTGTAATCAGAGATTGAAGACATTGAGTGGGTCAAGACCCGATTAGAACAAATGATGTTGATCAATGAAAAATGGCTGGCAGCAGTGTGCTTCGTCTAGTTATACCAGCAAATAATGGCACCCGCTTACAATAAGAAAGTGCGCCGAAGGTAGTTTGAGGTAGGCCAGCTGGTTTTGAAACGCATCCTCCCGCACCAGGTAGAAGCTAAAGGAAAGTTCGCCCCGAATTGGCAAGGACCCTACATCATCAAGAAAGTGATACCAAAAGGGGCCTTGCACTTAGTAGATGAAGAAGGATGGGTACCAAACATGACTATTAACGCAGATACACTCAAAAGTTATTATGTTTGATATATACCCATTGTAGAATTTTCACGCATTGATTTTCTCATATTGAAGTGACGAAGGCTATCATTTCCTCGCTATTCCAAATAGGGGTCACCCTTTTTGTTAATGATTTTGAGCCGTATTTGTCTTTCTTGTTTCTCACTTTTTGGAACAAGTGGACTTGTAAAAAAAAAACAACTACAAATCTCTGAGTCATTGAACTACGTCTGACCTGATTCCGAAAGGATACGTAGGCAACCTTACCCTATGTTCGGTCCCATCACAACAAAAAATCCATATTCCCAATACTCCAAAACTAAGGCAGAAGTTGTTCTATTTCACGGTTTTTTCTGTAAAAAGGTTTCCAAAAATTATAATTCGGTTCAAGGTTCATTTCGCCTTTTTACCTTTCAAGAACTTAAGATTGATATTTTTTAAGAATGATTGAAGTCCCCATGCCAATGGCATTGGGTAACCTCCCTCATGCAGTATCTTAGTAAAAAAGAGAAGAAGAAGAAATGAGAGTCTTATCAGTGAAAACCCGTACGGGCACTATAAGGCGACAGTGAGTAGAGAAATGAGAGAGTATTATTGGTGAAAATCCAGACGGGCACCATACGGCGAAGGTTAGTAGAGAAATGAGAGAGGCTAGTTAGCGAAAACCTGCAAAGGGTGCTACTAGCTGAATGAGGGTTTTTGATTCTCCGACATTAGCATAACCAAGACAAATTCAAGATTAACATTTGCGGCAGATTTCGAGAATTAGACAGCTAAGACAGATCAGGCGTCCAGTCCAAAATGCATGTCATGATTCATTAAAGTTGGCACATAACTCCAGATAATTCGCCCTATTCCATTATTCTGTTTTTACCCATAATTTTTCTTTGAGTCGCTTTTGGTTTAATCCTACATCAAAATCGAAGCAAAGAAACGGATGCAAAACTGCTACAGTTTCCCCGTAATGCCGAATACAATTGAGGGCATATATCACATTGATAGAGGCACGAATCCATCTGTGATCTCATTCGATAAGGTGAACAAAGTGTCTCAAAGAAACTGAAAGGTTGCCTAAGCAAGACCTGCTTTATGATAAGAGTTGATAAGCACTACAGACACAAACTGATACTGGGTGCAAAACAATTGAGCTTGATTTTAAAGAAAAATAGCCTTGCCTTAGAGACAAGGGTAGTTGTACCATGGACTTCTGGGTATGAAACAGTTGGGGTAAACATTTTAAAACCAAGGTCTATAGAAAATGATATAGAGCGGCAAAGCATCTCGGTACCACGCTGACAGAATAGGTTCTTCGACAGAAGTGGTCGTGAATGAAGCTACTCAGGTCATCAAGGCCACAAACCAACCACCACTTTGAAAACTCACAAATTTTTCTTTGTTTGAAGCAGGAACAGAGCATGCAGAATGATGATTCTACAAGAACGAATGTCACCAAACGTAAACTCCTTAAAATCTCCATTTTTCCTTTACTTTTGGCATACATCAATATCGTTCAAACCTCTTATTTTTACGTAGCTTAACCCAGGTAGAATATTTTCTCCTAGGAGGATCCAGCTCATATTTTTGGGTAGAAGTACTCTTCGCTCAAGTTGTTTTACATTAGCATAACCCAGGTAGAACCGTTTTTGCCTAGCGGGATCCAGCTCATAGTTCCGGATAGAAGTACTCTTCGCTCAGGGTGTTTTACATAGCTTAACCCAGTTAGAACCATTTCACCTAGGGGGATCTATCTCATAGTTTCAGGGTAGAAGTACTCTTCGCTCAGGGTGTTTTACGTAGCTTAACTTAGGTAGAATCATTTCACCTAGGGGGATCAAGCTCATAGTTTCCCGGTATAAGTACTCTTCGCTCAGGTTGTTTTACGCAGCTTAACTCATGTAGAACCTTTTCGCCTAGGGGGATCCAGCTCATAAATTCTGGGTAGAAGTACTCTTCGCTTAGGGTGTTTTATGTAGCATAACTTAGGTAGAAATGTTTCGCCTAGGGCGATCTAGCTCATAGTTTTTGGGTAGAAGTACTCTTTGCGCAGGGTGTTTTACGTAGCTTAACCCAGGTATAACCGTTTTGCCTAGGGGGATCTAGCTCATAGTTCGCGGGTAGAAGTACTCTTCGCTCAGGGTGTTTTACGTGGCTTCAGTCAGGTAGAAACATTTTGCTTAGGGGGATCTAGCTCATACTCTCCAGGTAGAAGTACTCTTCGCTCAAGGTGTTTTACGTAGCTTAACTCAGGTAGAACTGTTTCGCCTATGGGGATATAGCTCATAGTTTCTGAGTAAAAGTACTTTTTGCTCAGGTTGGTTTACACAGTTTAACTCAGGTAGAACCTTTTCGCCTAGGGGTATCCAACTCATAGTTCTGAGTAGAAGTACTCTTCGCTCAGGGTGTTTTTACGTATCTTCACTCAGGTAGAACGTTTCGCTTTGGGGGATCTAGCTCATAGTTTTCGGGTAGAAGTACTCTTCGCTCAAGTTGTTTTATGCATCTTAACTCAGGTAGAAACTTTTCGCCTAGGGGGATCCAGCTCATAGTTTCGAGTAGAATTACTCTCCACTCAGGTTGTTATACGCAACTTAACTCTAGTAGAAATGTTTTGCCTAGGGGGATCCAGCTCATAGTTTCGGGTAGAAGTACTCTTCGCTCGGGGTGTTTTTACATAGCTTAACTCAGGTAGAATAGTTTTGCCTAGGGGGATCCAACTCATAATTTCGGGTACAACTACTCTTTGCCTAGGCTTAGTTTTCCATAGCTTAACCCGGGTAGAACCCTCTCGCATATGGGGATCCAGCTCATAGTTTCGAGTAGAAGTACTCTTCGCTCAGGTTGTTCTACATAGTTTAACTCGGGTAGAACCTTTTCTCCTAGAGGGTTTCAACACTTTGTCAATAACATAGGGAACCAACCCTTAGTTACATTTTCTTTAAGTAATACAGGGTACCAACCCCCGATTACATTTCCTATCAGTAATACATGGCATTAACCACTCATTACATCCTTTTCAATAATACAGGGCACCAACCCTTGGTTACATTTCCTTTGTCGGTATATTGTTGTCTTTGCCTTCCTTTCAATAAGTTAGATAAGTTTATAGTTTTTTAAAATAACTCACAAAAATTTTCTAGAGCAAACTGGGGCAGAAAAATTTTGTTCATTTTGTTCGTCTTTGATATATTTGCAGGCTATGCCATATAGCACAAGTGACGATTAAAGCTTGCAGTTTCAATTTCTCATCAGAAGAAACAAACCCTTCGATCACAAAATAGTCAAAGTTTAGCTTTGATAATGTGTCAGCAGCCCAGCTTCTCAAAATCTTCTCAAATTCTGATCTAGAAAGCAAGCCATCGATATTGAGTCATAATCTTTTCTTTAAAAGAATTACGATCCAATCTAAGGTCAACTCAAGCGAGCAGGTCAAGAATCAATATTTGACACAAGAAGACACGTAGATAGGAATTTTTGTACTCTTAGTTTGCAGACATATGTAGTGCTCCTCTCTTTTTCTTTTGATGTAAGAAGTAGTAACGGTAAGAGTAATAATAACAGCAGCAGCCAACCTCGGAATCAAGGTTCGGTCACCACCTTTTTCAAAATGCTTCCACTAAAGTGAATGTGAGCAAAAATTATCCATGGCATTTATTTGTCTTTACACAAAAACGCTTCATGTTCTCGAGCAAAGATGAGCAGTTGTAAATGCCTAATTTTTGCCTTGTATATATGTGTGTGTGTGTGTGTGTGTGTGTGTGTGTTTGTTCTTACTTCTGCATGTTTATGTTTTAAGAGTTGAGTAATGGTTTGATAAATGAGGTACGGATTGTGCCAAAATTGGCCCAAAATTTGAGCCCAAAGAGCCAAATTTGGTCCAAAAGGAGGCTGCCAAGAAGAGCTTAAAATGATGTAGTTTTGTCTTGAAACTACGTCGTTTTAGTTAAGTGACAAGATTCAATCTCATCCACCCATCTTGATTTGATCCAATGGTCCTAGTTTGATCTTCCCCTTTATTTCCCCTCTTCTTTCCCTCTCATCACTTTCTCTTCTCTCTCCCCCCGGGCCTCCGCCGCTGCCCCATCGCTGCCGCTGAAACCGCCCACCGGTAGTGGCCGACCTCTAATCCACCCCAAAATTTCACCACTTGTTTTTCTGAACCTCCTCTCCATGAATCCGGACCCCAAAATCCCATAACCCTTCTCAATATCAATAGATCTAAGCTTAAACGACACCTTAGTCGTCGCCCACCACCTCCAAACTCCGAAAATTTTACACCACCGAACTCGTCTTCTCTACCTCTTTCCATATCTCCAACTCAAAATCCAAAAAAACCCAACCACCATCGATAGTCGCCCCCACTGTCACCGGTTCGCCGCCCCTCTGATGCCACTGCCTCTCGCTTCTCTTCTCAAACCGGCCTCGAGCAAGGTTGTGACATTGATATCGTTGTAACCGGACTTGGATTTATCGGATTTTTTGGTTTCAAGAATATCAACAATAGAAGCTTGCTCGAAGTCGTACGACTGCCTATCGTTATTTTCGGGATGCTTGAGTATGTGGTAAAATCGTAATCCTCTACCCTGTTATTAATTTTCTGATTTTTTGGTTTTTTAGTTAGAGTTAGTTTCTGTCTTATTTATTCGTTTAATCAATTTTTGATTAATCTAGTTAGTTTTGTTAAATCGCTTAAGCGATTGCGTGCGTTTTGTTTGGCTTTAATAGTTAATTTTTGTTTGCTTACGATTGGTTCATAACACATGTGTTGAAGTTTAATTACATATTTTAATACTTGATTTAGTTTGAATCAACAGGGTGATATTGATGCTGTTAAAATCTAAAGTTTATGTTATTTTGTCACAAAATAGGGTGCTAGTAGCCTGCTTTTACTAGTTGGGGTGGCTGAAAGTAGATTTTCTTTGATCTTTGGACAGATTTTGAATAGTGTTTAGCACACAATGTCAGTTTTTATTGGACAGACATTTGGTAAACCAAAATCTGTCCAAATTTGCCTATTTAAGGCTTGGCCTTTCCTCACTTTAGAATTGCTTTGAACATGAAAAAAAAAACAGCAGCTGAACTTAAAGAAAGTAAGCTGAAATTGTTAGCTTTATGAGTGCTTCTTTGAGTGAAAACTCTTTCAAAAAAGAATAAGTCGTTTAGAGTTGATTCTGGGATTCTTCTCTATGGTTTTGGGACTGTTTGGATACGAATCTGCTGTTGTTTTTACTCGTTTTCATTGCTATTTTTCTGCTATTTTGCGGTTATTTATGTTCATCTCGCTGCTATATTTTATTCTGCGAACCATGTAAATCCTACGTCTTTGTATTACATATTAATGATAATAATAAGAAGATTCAAACTTGTCCGGAAGGCAGAAGCAAGTTGTACTTGATCTTTTCTTAAGAAAAAATGTTGCACCTATGTATAAAACATGTAAATATGTAGTAGTTATTGCTTGTAGAAGATAACTCTCTAGTTATTGTTATCTAGTTGTTGAAAGTCCATTCCTCACTTTGTTGTACTTAAAAGTCCTTAATCTACTTTAGGTGAGCATGTTGTAGATGCGAATCTGTTTTCATTAGTTTATAAAAATATCCTTGTTAAATTTTGCTTGAATCTCTACTTCGTTTATTAGCGTTATAATTCAATGGCTTTTATCATATTTCGGTTACATCATTTATTGAGTTGAATTGTTATTAGCATAAATTTGGTCATTTTTTTGGTAATTAGGTTGAAATAAAGTTTATTTTATTGGACTTAAAAAGATATATGGTGTTTAACGCTAATAGGCTTCAAGGATTCATTATATATATATATATATATATATATATATATATATATATATATATATATATATATATATATATATATATATATATATATATATATATATATATAT